>RJWH01005140.1:15502-28021 GCA_004363575.1 Solenodon paradoxus | reverse complement strand
TACTATTTTCTTAGTGGAACAAAGTGGCAAACAGTTTGTGTTCTGGCAACCCAAAATAAAATTCAAAGGCAGACTGCATGTTGACTAAGGCATGGATGGTAGATTAGAATATTATTAAGTAAATATTCACTCCTGATCTCCACTGCCCCCACCTAGATGAGTCAGTATACATCCATTACTCACTGATGTAGGGGCTGACCAGAAGACTTTTGCCAATGGGATGTCAGTGGACATAAATGAGACTTGAACTGTGTGGTATGATTGTTGGCTTGGGTTTGTTCTCATACGGCACCACTGTCATGAGAAAGAAGAGGTTAAAGGTAACCCCTGATGCAGAGGGTCACAGACATATGGAACAGACTTAGATCCTAGCTTCCACTTGGAGTCAAGTCCAAACAAACTCAGCCCAAATCACAAAACATCAAGCAACTGCAGAAGTATGAGACAGAAATAAATACTGCATGTACTGAATTTGGGCTTTAAAAAAATAACACAATTGTGGCAACAGTTAACTGATTCCACAAACAATTCAAAGAAATACACAGGTATTTTTAAACTCTTTCAGGACAAAATCTGGTTCAGTATCTACCCAGTCAAGCAACATACATTAGATTCATCACTAGAGTTGTTAAATGGACACTTTAAATAATAGATTACTTGAAAACACCATACGCTACCCAAATGGTTTATGCAAAATTACTAAGTATTTGTATTAAAATACACATACATTTCAATTATTTTAAACTATCAATGATAATGTTCATTCTAACATTCACCAAATATTTTTAATCTTTTATACATTATTACAAAAACATGCAAGCATTGTTTAGACTCCCTAGCCAAATGTGTATGAAGAGTGGTCAACAATTCACTCCTATTCAACACACAAAGAAGATCCATCTAGAAACATTCTCCTCTTCGTGTTCATCTTGTGTTGAATGAGTAAGCTACTAGACTCCTTTCTGCTGATTTCACTATTTCCAAAAATGTGGCTACTATTACTGGTCACTACATTCTACCCCTTTATTTTCTACATTCTGGTTTTACAACCTTTTAAATAAAGTGTCACTAACAAGAACATTCAAGTAAACCTATCTTTCTTCTTTAGAGCAACTCATTCCCTAAGAATTGGAGAAAAGAATGGTAAACTGTTCAAATTTTTAACCACTACATTCTATAAAGCATATGTTCCATCGACTTCAGGCAGATCACTTAACACTCCTGTGCCCCAGTTTCCTTCCTCACTTGTGAGTTGGGAAAAATAATAATTTATATCTAAACTCTTCAGCATGGCGATGATTAAATGATGTATCTGAAAATATTACAGTAAGTCAATTTTTTAAAATTTAGAGGCAGTTTTCAGTTTTATCAAGTATTCTCCTTACAAAAGCCCTCCCCCTTTTACTATTTCAAAAATATAGCCTTTGTACAGAATCTTCCATTAAGTCAAAATGATTCCCCTCTACAAAAGTAAGGAGAAAATTATTTGGCAAAAAATTTTCCCTAAATTTCTATTCTAGCATCATTTTTATGGATATGCTTGAGTGTGAGTTTACTACTACACGATGGTCCCAAATACATCTTGTCAATGAAGAGACTATTTTTATGACTGACATATTTGTGCCAGGATGCCAAAGTTATAAATGTTTCATAAAATATGTATGTTGTTTGGTTTGGTTTCATTTTGTTCTTTGGTGCTACTCCATGATGTTTTTTGTTTGAAGCTGATGTGTATGACTCAGCTATAGCTTGGTCACTGCTATATGACCTTTCCATTGTTCATTTTTTAATTTTTTTTTATTATTTCACATTGCTATATGCTTTTTAGGATATAGAATGTGCACCTGAGTCTGTGTATTTCATACCACACTCACCACCAGAGACACAGTGCCCTTTACCACCAACTTGTTAACTCCTTCTTTCCTTTCCTTCACCCCCAGCCAACCGTGTGTCCTGCAAATTTTGTTGAGATTTGTCTGTTCATTTCTTGCACTTTTCATATTCCACATGGATGACATCATCCTGTACTTTTTTTCTGAATTATCTCCTTTAGCTTGATTACGTCCAGTTCCATCCAGTTTGTTGCAAAAGTCAATATTGCATCTTTTTAACAGCTGTATAGAATTCCACTGAGAATATATACCACAGCTTCTTTATCACAGACAAGAGCATAATCCCCAAAATGTATAATGAGCTCATATACTTCAACAAGAAAGCAAATGACTCACTCAAAAATGAGCAGAACTGTTTAGACACCCTATACACAGATGGCCTACAGACACATGAAAAACCATTCTACATCACTCATCATCAGAGAAATGCAAGTAAAAAACACAATGAGATTTCACCTCACACCTGTGAAAATGATTTATATCAAAAAGATTAGAAACAACAAATACTGGAGGGAGTGTGGAGAAAAAGGAACCCTCCTACACTGTTGGTGAGAATGTAAATTAGTGCAATATCTTTGGAAACAGTAGAGAGACATCTAAAAAAAACCTGAACTAGCATTTGATCCAGCAATACCATTTCTAGGCATATAACAGAGAACAAAAAACTGTAATCAGAAAAAATGTATCTGCACCCCTATGTTTCTAGCAACACAACAACCTTTCTTCAAGTTTGTCTCTGGGCTATTTATCCAATTAGTCCAAGAATCAGAAAAAGGAAATAACCAACTAGTTTTATTCAAATAGCATTATAGTTTGTGCATAGTAGAATAAAAGGGGATGATTGGTTAAAACAATTTTTTAGATTTTATCATCTTAATGTTTATACTTCTCTGTACATTTTTTATTATCATATACCCTATACCTCACTGCCCTAAATATCTCAGAGATTTACTCCTGTTTAGTTAAATCTCTCTATACCTTTAAAAATATCAAATCATAAAAACTGAATTAAAGAGACTAACCAGTTGCTGAGAAAAACTCATTTTTAAGGACCTAAACTTAAAAGCAAAGTTTTAATAGGAAATACTCATTTTTTATTTAAAAGATCAAGTTTCTTTATGAATAGCTTCTTTTAAATGACAATAAATTTACACATGCCTCAACAGTTATCAGAATATTAAATGCAGATGCAATGGTACCTGAAATGAACAATTCTGGGGAGTTTTTAAATTCTGGAAAAGCATGGCTCTAACTAAGCAATGAAGAAGTTAATTACCTCAAGGCTTGTTGATTAATTCTGAGAAAATAAATTTTTAAAGATCATACTCATCCTAAGGCTCAGCTGGTATCTTACATTATACATAATATAATTGCAACAGATCCCATAAACTATGTACCACTGAAAATAGAAAAGGACCTCTCTAATGTAAATACCAAATATTACTCATTAATCACAATTTGCTTGCCATCAATTTCACATTTACATATAAGCACAATACGCAGTCATTTTCTTTTCTTTTAAATGAATTGTAGCTACATTAGAAAATGCATTATGCTTGTAGATGCTGACATTTTTAAAAGCTATTCAAGTTGAAATCAAATTAGAACCAGTTAATATTCGTTTTAACAGAAACACAAATGACTCAGGCTAGGAAAAGCCAATAATGAGTTGTTCTACTTTGCCATCATAATGTGCATTTAATGTGTTGTCCTTCAAATAGCAACACGATGCCACCATGAGAAAGAACATATGCTTTGTGCTGTGTTCTCAAATGGTGATAATGAGTTTTTCTGAAGCAACACTGTAAAAAAATGTATTTTGTCAAACTTTCCAGATGCCATCACTAGAGGAATTGAGAATTTTAGGTTTAACTCTTTACAAAATGTATTCATTTATTTATTTATTCATTACTTTATTATGCTTGTAGTTTAACAGTGTTCTGGGTGGACTGATATATTCATAACATTGAATGAGAATTTACTATCTTTACTAATTGGATATTCATAGAAATGACAAGTTCTAGCACACAAATGTTAATTTTTATATATATGCAATAGAATTGCGAGTAATTAAATTATCTTCTAAATCTCCTGCAATGACTATGCTTCTCTATCCATTCTTTGAATGTTGGATGGCCTTCCTATTTATCTCACTGTAATTTTTCCTTGTCTATCTCTATCATGTTCATTGCTTCCATTTCAAATAGCTACACATGACTGCAGGTCACTTCAGATATGTATCTCAAGGTCAGATCTCCCCTCCAACATTCAGCTTCATACAGATTTCTGTTTACGTGCTATCTTCACTTGAATATTTACCAAAAGCACCTCGAACACAAGGCTTTATTAAGTGACCTCTACCATACCTCCAAGTGACACTCATTCTTATCATTTCCCACTCCTGCCAAACTGTACGCTTACAGGCTCCCAGTCTCAATAAGTGAGGCAACTGTGATGGCAGCTGAACATGCCAGCAGGCTTATCAGCAGGCATTTTGGACACTATCCTCTCCACATCATCCATATGCAAACTAGCACATACATCAGGGAAGTTTAACTCTTACATGGTTTTCTAATCTATCCAAATTTCTCCATCTCCAATGTCACAATCCGGGAATACTGTATAAGTATCCAGCATTCTTTCCTACCTTTTTCTTTTTTTGCTTCCCTTCATCTATTTTCTATATGGAAGCCACAGTGATCTTTACAAAATGCATACCTGATAAGGTCATTGGCCTGCTTCAAGATCTTTAGTACAGCAGGTCCTTCAATGATGTTGCTACATTCACTGTTGTTTTGTTATCACATTGATGAGGGGGAATTGATTCTTGGATGGGGCCACCGTCTGTGGAGAGTTCATATGTTCTCCCTATGTCTGCGTGGGTTTTCTCTGGATATTTAGGTTTCCTCCTACATCCCAAACACATGCACATGAGGCTCACTGGTGTGTCTATGTCCCAGGAAGAGTGGGGGTGGGTGATTTCTTGGAGTGGGCCCTGAGCCGCCTGTGGGAGGGTGGGTTCCAGCTACCTTGAACTTGACCTTGACTAAACAGGCTGGAAAATGAATGACTACAAATGATTGCTGCATATTAGAAGTGTTTGCCATCTTCATTTAGAAATTTGGTGATGTTTCTGTCACCAGAAATATCCTGTGGGAACTTAATTCTTGCTGATATCAAGTAGTCTATGGGTAGATATGGTTTCATTGTTATTTGCCTGAAACTCACAGGTTCCAAGAATCTATCCACAACATTAAGGGAGGATTTACCGTAGTTATAATTCATATCTAAGAAGAAACCCAAACTCCTTATTATATGCTCCCCATTGATTTTATACTCAAGCTAAAGTGGTCTTATTCCAGTTTATTGAATACAGTCCACCCAAACTTATAGAATCAGACTATAGCCACTGTTTTATCCCTCAGTGCTTTTTCCGCATAACCTTTAACAATCTATGATAAATATATACTTGTATCTATTGGATTTATCTTTTTCCACTAGATGATAAGCTCCATGAAGCAGGGTCTGCCACATTTTGCTCACCATTTTATTCTCAGTTCCCAGCACAGTGCATGGCCAAATTATTTACTGATAAATAACTGCTGAATGAAGGACTACAATATTTTGTATTCAGAAATACACTAAAGAGAGAAAGAAATATATTAAGTTGGTATTCAAAATGCATAGAATCAGATTATGTTCATTTGTGATAGTAACACAAAAATCCAACTTTGAGATTCCACTTGGACTTGAATAAAAGGACAATGAATTGTCTGCCAGATAAAAACAGCAGTTTCTCCTAAACAAAAGCATTAAGCAAGAGCATATTTCCTAAGAGTCTTTTCAACTGAATGTATAAGATGATTCTATCATGAATAAGGCCTTTACAATAAATATCACATTCACTTTTTCCTTATAATGATTTAATACTAGTTTATAGTTAAGATCAATATTCACTACCATTTTTATTTTCATAATTATTAGTAGGCAAGCCCTGGTGAAGCAGCGGTTGGGCACAGTCCACATATATCCCAAGTTCCCGGGTTTGTGTCCCAGGGCCAGTGGGAATGGCCAGGAAGAACAACTAAATAAATAAAAGTGTTTCTTCCCCTTCTCTTTTCCTTCCTGCCTGCCTGTGCTCACCTTCATTTCTGCCTGCACTATTTCCTAAAAATAAGAATATTACAAAGAAAAAAACAAAACATGGTTTAAAAAGAAAGTATTAAACAGGGCTGATTGCAATAAATGAAACTAAATAAAGTTGCTTATAAACTGTCAAGGAATTTTTACTAATCCTGGCCAGAAAGACTTCTCTCCTTTCAGTTTAAACCTTTGCCATCTTTATGCCTTTGGTCAAGTTTTTGGTTCAAGTAAATATAAACTGAATGGATGAATGAAAGCTTCTTAATCTTTTGAGCCTCAGTTTCTTGACCTGTGAACTATAATTAATAAGACCTACACCACAGGCTGAGTATGAAATGCACACAGCACATTTTTTTGAACATCAGGAGTCCTCGACACATTATTATTGTCAAATATTTGTCCTCCCTCTCTTTCTTTCCTCTCATATTCCTGTGGCTCAAAAGCAGACAGGTATTTTGGAAAATGGGGTGGGGAAATATGTGTGCCCCATTTCATAATTCAGTCCTAACTTAGATTTAAAACGCAGTAAAGGAAACTATGCCAATTAAATTTGTCCAGTCACAACCATTTCTTTCTTAGGATACATCTCACTTTCTCGGAGTAGCTTGCTTGTCTCGGCAACCCTTCTTTCCTGCCCCCTATGTACACACATACATTGAGAAGCTTAGAAAGATTTTCTAAATATTCATTCTTGGAACTAAGAGTGATTTAAAAAAAAAACAAAAACAATAATCTCAAACTTCTTAACTGATCAGATTTTAAATGCTCCAAGTACTCCAATATCTATTCAGAATTTCCAAACAATATTTTCTTTAATGTAAAATATGTAACTTTAGTTAGTGTCTAAATTAACTCAACTCTTTAATAGGTATCTTTTAATTTTTCTTTAATTTTACAGATTGCTAACAATATTTCTTTTATAGATATACACAGGTCCCCAGTGTTTAAAATAAACATCTGATGGTCATCTTTTGTTTCTCCTTTAAATCCTTATAATTCTCCCACTGTCAGTCAATTTTACCAACTACCTGGTCTCTGAAGTTATTATTTCTGTTATTATATTTGTTAGGCAGATTCTCTTTTCCAGTCATTTCACTTGAAATTCCTTTTGTATTACTTAAACATTTCTTATAGGTTCTAACATTCTTTTGTTCTAGATAAATACCAGTGACAAACAATATATACTTACAAAAAGCTGGTTCAATACCTGCTGACAATGGAAAGCGAGGCCTAGACAGGTAAAGGTATGGTCAAGTTCAGGGGTGACCTATCAGTTTAGTGTTCCATGCATCACTCCTCTGTTATTTGACCATTGCTATACCTTTGAAAATATCAGGGTGTAAGAACAATTTATTGCTTCTTTAAAGCTACTGTAATGGAAAGAATGAATGAGCTATAGACCCTGTTGATTTCCATTTAGTACAATGGAGACATATAGCATGGTTCATTCATTACTGCATACGCCACTCTTGGCATGGTTCTTGGCATTAAATATATTTGTTAAATAAATGATAACCTGAAAGAAAGTAATTCCTAAGTTGATGAAACAACATGAAGGCATTAATGATGAAACAAGAGACACCTTTAGGCTCGATGTTTACATGCAGCCTTTCAATTTGGGAATTAAAGGCCTGAATTGTGTCCACTGTGGCAAGTATTCCATTTAAGCTTCCGCCTGACAGATGCTAACACTATAAGGCACAACTGTTTCCAAGAGGGTAAAAAACAAACAAACATAGAATTGGAGACTTTCATTCTAAAACTTGTATAGTATATGTAACTTGGGAGTTCCAGCTACTGTTATGGTCAGAAATTAGGTAACCATTTTTTTTCCTAGATGTGATATGCAGAATTTTTAAATTGCTCTCAATGACTCGGACCTCTGTATAATCCCCTCCCACTGAATGCAGGAGGAATCTATAAATATAATGGGCCATCACTCCCGTGATTAGGTTGTTATAGGGCACAGCTGACTTTAAGAAAGGGGATTATCTTTGGTGTACCTGACCAGTTTAATAAGGTGAGCTCTTAAAAAGCTCCTTTCCCTGGTGAAAGGGAATAAAAGTGCTGGGGATTCTACCTGATTCTACTGCCAGTTTTGAAAATGGAGAGGGCCATATAACAAGGAATGCAATCAACTTCTAGGAGCAGAGTGGCCTCTAACAGCCAGCAGAGAAATGGGGACCTCAATACTACAATCACAAGGAGCTCCATTCTGTCAACAACCTGAGCTCCTGAAGTGGACTGTTGCCCAGAGCCTCCTGATAAGAATGCAGCCTTGTCAACAAGATGCCTAGAGTGTGAGCACCTGAACAGAGAACATAAATGAGCTGCACCTAAACTACTGACCGACAGACCTGTGAGACATGTGGATGCTATTTTAAGCCACGGAGTTTGTGATCATTTATTATGCAACAATGGAAAACTAATCCACTGAATATTTCAAACAATAGACCAAGACTCCTTCTAAGAACTTTCTCAATATTTCAACATAATAAATGGTAACAACCGCTAATAACAGATGAATTATTCAACCAGCTATTAACTGGTTTTGTTTTGAAACAAGATATTTTGTTATTTAAAATTAACGAAAGCATCATTGTGGGCTAAAGAGTGTTTTCTGATACTGACTAGACAAAGAATTTAGCTTTCTTTATCTATATATTTCTCTCTAGGCAGTATAATGAGCCATTGTAAGGCTCACCTCCATAAAATCTCTATAGAAATTGTCAGCTAATAATCACAGAAGGAATTCGAGAATTCCAATGCCGTGTCTCCTAATGGATTAATGACCGACAGTGATGACTCTTAGTAACTTCCAAATCACCGCAAACAACCGATGTCATGCATTTCCTAATGGAACTGCACAATGTCACCCCTGGATTGATTTTTGTCAACAAGACGACAAATAAGCGAGCCTTAATCAGAACAGACTTCTTATTAGAACCATTAAAGATTATCAATGCTGTAACTCAGGTAGACTGAGTTATTTTATTCTCTGTAACATTGTGCATGATTAAAAATTTCTACAATGAAACAATTTTATTATACACAGCATGTCTTTATATTTGAAAAGCTGAGTAAAATGAAAACATTTTAACAAACTATAAAGAATTACATAGGTCCATAAATAAATATAAAACATTTCCAGTGAATCATAAAAACTGCAATGCTAAAAATGTTCCAGGATTAGGCCATTATACCAAATGATGTTAGAAAAATTAATTACCATGTAAAATTAACTCTTCCAAACCATACATGATAGGAAATTACTCAATCCCTTGAACAGGCTAGCTCTCTCTGACACAAAGGCCAGATAAGTAAGCTCTGAGAGAAGAACACTCAAGGAACTCTCATATATTCTAAAGAAATTCATAGCATACCCAATATTAGCAGTAAATTAAAGAAACAGGCTTTGTCCAAGGAATACAAAGATTATATCACATTAGGAAAAAACTGAATTGGAATCACTATATTAACTGAGAAGAGAAAGCATCTGATCAGGTGCCGGAGTAAAGGGGAAAACAGTTGACAAAAATTCAACATTAATTCATGGGAATAACTTTTAGAGACTTAGAATAAAATTTGCATATTGCAAAACCAACTGCAAACATCTACCAAGTGTAAGATGTAAAAAATAATTCATAGTATAGTACATACAGGTACATCTTAAACCTTTATAATATATTCTTGTTGTCTTTTAAAGCAGTAAAGACATTTTATTCAGTATAACAGGTACAATGGGACAGAACTCTGCCACCTGAACTCCACCAAAGCAAAAAACGGGAGACCTTAAGAGCTGGGGTGCACTAAAGGAAAGGCACTGTGGGCATCAAGGGTGGATTTGGTCCACTAGTCCAGCTGAGTGTGCTAATTAAACAGTTACCATGTAACGTGATTTCAATAAAATAACATTAACAATAAAATGCAGAAAAGACAGAGGTATGCTGTCAACCGTACCGTTTAATCTTGGGCTGGATTGCAGTTAGTATACAGCCACACACAAGAGTACAAAAACAAAAGTTATACACAGTGTAGTGAAAGAGATAGGATGATCCTCTAATTAAAAACTCCAAATAAATCAGCTGCTAAATATTCAAATGCATAAGGAACTTCGGCAAACTGGTATAAATCACTAGAGTAAAATTAGTTTTACTGCACAAGGTAATTAAAATATATAATGAAAAATACATCTTAAAAGTTTTTTTAAATAGTGACAATATCCAAAATATGCTTTAAAATAAAGCTAAAATATACATGATCTTTATGGAAGCAAATATTTTAAAATTCTGATGGATTTTGTGGACGAAATCTCAAATAGCAACACTGTATTTATTCAAGGAGGGGCAGAATATTATACAGATGTCAATTCTCCTTAAATTATTTACAAATGTATGCCTTACCTGATGGTTTTGTCCTTCAGTCAGGAGAGGTAGCCCAGCACCTACAAGACGTCAAAAAAAGACAGGGCTGAGGGGAAAAGCCTTCCCCCGAAAGAAGGGAACACAAAGGGTCCCCTTACTGCCAGTCTTGGGAGGTCCCAGGCATGGCTACTAGGCAAAGTCCCCACCTACTTTCTACTGGAGATAAATGAGAGCTTTGGTCTGAGGCCAGCTGATTCAATGCAGAGGGATAAAGTCCCCGACTTTAAGAGTCCTAAGACCTCTCTGACAGTTCTACGTGATTGTTTCCTCCGGAAGAGATTGAAGAGGGCGGAGGCGGGGTGGGGCACAGATCCACGCATTTGTTGTTATTCCGGACACTAACCTAATGCGAGTGGGACCGGAAGTATTGACCGAACTTCCATCAAATCTGCCGTGAAGTCCGAGGCCTAGGTCTGAGAGGTGTGGCCTCGTGTCAGCCGAGGGAGCAGTCCTAGGATTCTGCAGGTGTCCAAGTGAGTAATCATTGTTAGACTGCCCGCCTTCGCTCCTCCCAGGACTGGGCGGTTGCAGTGAGCCCCGCCCAGGCCTGATTTACCTCACCCTGTCAGCGCCGAGGCTCCCGGCATGACTGTTAGGCCTAACTCCCCCTGACGACCACGTAGGGAATGTGTAGGATAGGAGGCTCAGTCTGAAGGGGCAGCCTCGATTCTACAGAATAAGGAGTCAAGGGATCGGCTAAGAGTCAAGTTGAGGATCAGGAGTTAGAACAGAGGAAACCAGCCCCTGCTCCTGTGGGTTCTTAAAACGGTACCCTTAAGGGCACCAGCCGAGGTCACTTTTCTTGGAGTCAAGGTTGAATCTCTCTACCCAGGTTGTGCATACCATGTCTTTCGCGGTCTTCTAGGGTGATCTCTTCATTGACCTAATTGCCTACACTTGTGCCAACGGTGCCTGAGTAGTCATGCCACGAGGTCAGAAGAGTAAGCTCCGTGCCCGTGAGAAACGCCGCCAGGCCCGTGCTGACACCCAGCTTCTGGAGAGTGCTCAGGCCGAAAAGGCAGAGGGCCCCTCCTCTGCCGGTAGATCCGAGAATGTGCCTGCTGCAGGAACACCTAGTGCTCCTAAGGGATGTCAGGGAACCCCATCTACTGCTGTAGCTGTTGCTTCTGGTGACACCAAGAGCCAAGATGTGGAAAGGCAGAAATCCTCCAGGAGCATTGAGGATATGCATAAAGATCCTTTAAACAAGAAAGTGGTTCTGATGGTGCAATTCCTGCTGGAGAAATATCAAAACAAAGAGCCAATTACGAAGGCAGACATGCTGAAGTTTGTTATCAAAAGCTACAAGCGTCAGTTCAATGAGATCCTCAAGAGAGCCTCTGAGCACATGTTGCTGGCCTTTGGTGTTGACTTGAGGGAAGTGGATCCCATCAGGCACTGCTATACCCTTTTCAGCAAACTACAGCTGACTTTTGATGGCAGGATGGATGAGGAGGAGGAAAACATGCCCAGGACCAGCCTCCTGATGATCGTGCTGGGTGTCATCTTCATGAAAGGCAACTGCGCCCAGGAGGAAGACATCTGGGAAGTGCTGAATGTGATGGGTGTGTACGCTGATAAGAACCACTTAATCTATGGGGATCCCAAGAAGACCATCACCGAAGAGTTGGTGCAACTGAAGTACCTGGTGTACCGCCAGGTAGCCAACAGTGATCCTCCACGCTACGAATTCCTGTGGGGTCCACAAGCGCACATTGAAATCAGCAAGATGAGAGTCCTTGAGTTCTTGGCCAGGATTCATAATACGGTCCCTAGTGCCTTCCCATCCTGGTATGAAGAAGCTTTGAAAGATGAGGAAGAGAGAGCCCGAGCCCGAGCTGCAGCCAGAGCTGCCATCATTAAGCACCGTTCCAGAGCCACCGCGGGCAACCAGGCCCAGGCTAAGTGAAAGCCGATGCTGTCTTCACTTTCTGGTTGAAAAGGTATGTCAATATTTTAACACTGGAGGGTTAGAGTGGGACTGGAGAAGAATATAACCTTTGTGTTCTTGTTGTATATTGGTAACTTGGAGTTTTCCTTTTTTTTTTTTTTTTTTTTTT
>RJWH01005140.1:0-15402 GCA_004363575.1 Solenodon paradoxus | reverse complement strand
AGCTTTAAGTCATTTCAAAATCTATACTTCAGTTGCATATTATTTTTTAAAACAAATTGGGAACCTTTCCCTATTTAGTAAACCAGAAGAAACAAATGTGGCATTGGAATAGGCAGTTCTTCGGAAATGTGAATAAAATTAACAGTGAAATTACTGGGGTTCAAGCACAGAGTGGAAAAAAAGTAAAATATATTCTAATTCTTGGTTTCCATTTTTCATTTCAGTCTGTTGTTCTATATAAAATAAAAGCAATAAAATACCTAGATTTGCTTAATTAAAGAATATAAGAGAAATAAAATGTTAATAAACTACAATTTGTGTCCATTGACTCTCATTTATTCTCCAAACAAATACTAAGTACCTGTTCTTTGAAAGTCACCATGTTAGAAATGGGGAAACTAGGAGACAAAACACCCTGACCTTAGGCTTTACAGCAGAGGAGCAGTAATCAGATAGGGAAGATGCTGACATACTCACTAAAGACTGAAGGACAAGAAAGAAGAAATAAAGGTGGTAAGAAGGCAGGGAGGGGGTTGGGAGAAGAGGGGGGGAGGGTTGGAGAGGGAGGCCCCTGGCTGAAAACAGTTAAGGTATAAATTCCCCAAGGAAAGATGGTTTGGGGTTTGGGGAAACTACAAAGTCCCTCATTGGGACATACTTTTCATTCAAACTGGGAGGTGGGCTAGATGAGGCTGTGGAACTGCAGAAGCCAGATTTAGAGGTAGTGCTTCTTAATGCTGAAGGACAAAATCTGGAAACAGAAACCTGCAATTGAGTTACTACAGTATTGTTAATAAACCAGAGAAAAACCTCTTCCTGGGGTAGAAACAGAAGGATCCCCATGCTTTTGTTCCTTTGCAGTTGACCACAGAATGTGAATCAGTTGTTCTATGTCCAGTGTCTTTAAGGAATTTCTGAGAAATAGGGGTGGTACTCTCTTGACATGGGATGCCAAGAAATTCCTAGGTTTGCTCTTTTTGCCTTGAATTGGTTGGCAAAGACAAATCCCAAGGAACCAAAAGGGTGCTTTATTTGGTTAGCATGAGTGTAATTTGGCAAACTAAGTGCGAGCCCCATATTTGGCAGTGATAAAGTAAATGAAATTGAGGTGGTTTGAATAGAAAGGCACCTAGGAGAGAAACTGTTGATCCTGGACACAAATTCTATGACCTCTGACTTGCTTTCAATTGGAGAAGACTCCCCTACAACCAAATTAGTTTACCCTCAAACAGGAGAAAATTTATTAAGTTTTATGTGTTAACTAGCATTATGGGATAATTTAAAGTTATCTGTTCTAGAAAGCTGCATATCCTGTGGTATCTCCTGAATAAAAACAAAAGAGCAAAAAAAAAAAAACAAAACAAAAACATTTTGTCTGTTGCATTAATGCAGAGCTACCGTATAGTGCATATATTCTGGCTGCCAAAAAAATTCTAGCAATACAGATAAATTAAATTACTATCCTTTCCTCAAAATTCAGTTCACTCCTCAGAGGTAGGCACAATTCACAATCTGATATATGCCATTTTAAAGCTGAGAGTTTTTCATACAAAGATGTGCTATATGTGTATTTTTTCCAATTTTTAACATGCATGATAATTAACAAAGTTCATGTTGTTCTGCCTCTTGACCCCGTCACTTAATAAAGTGAAAACATAGCATGATATATTCATGGCAGCACATATAGATGCACCACACTTTTTTTTTTTTAAGAGAGGGAGGAAGGAGAGAAGGAAGAAGCAATTGTCAAGGAAGGAGGAGGAGGATTCAGCACTTTTATTTTATTTTATTTTTGGTTGTTCCCTCCCAGCCCCAAGTCACACCTGGGACCTTGGGTTTTACCAGCTACTAACTTAGCACCTGAGCCACCAGGTGCCACACTTGTTTAACTACTCTGTATAATTCTTTATTGAAACAAATTTATTGAGCTATAATTGATATGTAAAAAACCTGCACATATTTAATATATACAATTCAATGGGTTTAAAATATGTATATACCTGTGAAATCATTACCACAATAAGGTAACAGATGTAGCCATCACCTCCAGAAGTTTCACTTTATCCATTTTTTTTTTTGGTGGTAAGAACACTTAACATGAGATCAACTCTTAAAAAAATGTTATGCATAATACAGTTTTGTTAATATAGGCACTATGCTTTAGAAGAGATCTCTAGACCTAATTCCTCTTGCATAACTGAAACCTTATTCCAACTGAGCAACTCCCCATATCCCCTTCCCCTGGCCCCAGTAACCACAGTTCTGATCTCTGCTTCTGTGAGTTTGACAATTTTAGGTATCTTATATAAGTGGAATCGTGTAGCATTTGTCCTTCTGTGACTGGCTTATTTCACTAAGTATAATGTCTTCAAGGTCCATCCATGTTAACGCAAACAGCAAAGATTTCTTTTTTTAGGCTGAATGATATTATTTACACTAAGTAATAATTATAGGTATATATTCACATTCTAAAATTTATCTTCAAAGGACATTTGGGTTACTTCCCTAATTTGGCTATTGTAAATAGCTTGTAAATATCTGAGGAGCTACCGTTAACTCATTTGTTTTTGTAGATCAAATTCTGGATAAAGCAGAAGCTCCCAAGATTTCATGCTAAGTCGCTGCAGCATAGAAAGTCTGTAGTTGGCCACTTTACATGACTCAGGAGTAAATATGATCAAATCTGCATTTTGAACAGGAATATCCAAAAATCATGTCAGGTGTTTTAAAATGTATTATCTCCAAAGTTGGGGAAGAGGCTACAATCAGTTTTTAGCTATTCAAAAGCCTCTTCAGATTCTAGAGACCAAACCAAAGGATCTGGAAAATTATCCAATTGCTCTGTCAAAAGTGTTGCCAGCTTTGTAAAAAGCAAGAATCCACTGTCTACAATATCCTACTAGTGGCTCTCAGTTCTCTAAGTTGTTTGGCTTTTTGTTTGTTGCAGTTTCATTTGCAAAGTTGACTGACTCCAAGATTGGAACGCTTTCCAGTCATCTGCTGTCAACAGATGTCCTAAATACTTTACCTCATTTGGCAATATTTCCCTTTGTCCAGGGGGCCCTCATGCCCTTGTGAAGCACAGAATTGTAACAAAATCAAAGTATCAACTTTGCATCAATCTTCGATTTCTCAGGCAAATCATCTACACATTGAATAATTGTCCTTGTAAGACACATTTCTCTAAGTTTTCCAGTAAATGACTAGAGAAAATGTGAGATTTCCAAGACCTTTGAGAAATCCTGTGCCAAAATACCAGACTCCTTTGTAAGCAAATGCAAATGAGAGTGAGAGATTTGTGTGGTAGAGGAACAGAGAGGGAGTGAGGATAAAAGGCAGATCAAAGACCAACTACAGAGAAAAAAATTGCGGATGATGGTATGAGGGAACAAGTCAGAGTAGTTGTAGGCCTCGGGATGACTGTGATTCAAGGAATAGCAAATTCATTTACTTCTCTAAGATCTTGTACAAATCTACATGTTGGTCAGCCATCTTTATAAAATTCCATTTGTTTACTGCAAGCAGGGGAGCATTATGGTGTGACTACCTCTTTTCTTTTAATTATCTCCCTTTTTTCTTTAGTTATTTGACAGCCAGTCTTATTCCTTCTAATAGAGCTTTCAACTAAGGGTATTGCTTTATACATGTCATGACTTATCCCTTTGGTAAGCTATTTTTATGGGTTCATAATCTCAAATTAAACCATCAAGTAGCATAATATCGTAGGGTCCGAAGGTAGACATAGATTTGTTTCAAACTGCGGTGCTTTTCCAGTATGGAATGACAACTCCACTTTCTGCCTTCCCCATTTCATTCAGCAGGCACACTGTAACCAAATCAGATCTCTCCCCACCCACCAGCATGCTCCATAGACAGAGTCCACTGTACCAATGTGGTCAACTTTCCTTTGGTCCCCCGGGGTTTTATAAGAGGCTCACAAGAAAGTAAGAACTGTTTCCTAGCTGTAGGGCCCGATCTATATGGGAACACCACGGATGAAAAGAAACAAGCAGGCTGATCTGCAGTACCCAAAACCTGCACTGATGATCACCAGATGAAAAGTGAAAGAAAAAAACAAACTCCGAGGACATTGCAGAATAAGCAGTACCAGTATCACCCATGTCTATCTCTGCTGGTCCTAAACCTTCCCATTTCCAGCATTTTGTCAATAATTCCCTAGTTTGGGCTTTCTTGATTCCTTTGTTCCTGCAATTTCTGCATCCTTGGATGTTTCTTTCTACAATTCCTCTTCCATTGTCCTGACTTCTTTCAAGAATGACAATAGTCTCTAGTCTCTCCTCTTTTACCCCTTCATAGGTTGTCCAGAAGTGGGGTTATTCCTTCAATAAATAGTTTTAACTGAGGGGAAAGACCATTTTTAATTTCTGCTTTGTCTTTCTTTACATTGTCAGAAAATGATGGAGCTGATGCTCAAGATTTGACAACAGTCTGTCCTTGTCCTCCTATAACGTTTTGCCTAATTTGAGTTTGGATAGTTATCAAGAGAACCCAGACAAAGGTGCATAGGGCCAGAGCCCAATTGCTATCTGCCTTTGGATCCATGTCAATATAGTTTAAGAAAGCCTCAGCAAACAGCCAATGGAAATCGATTGGAAGAACTCCCTGGTTTTCCGGTTTCACTGCTGAAACTGCTCCCCGCTCACCTTTAGTAGGAAGGCTTCAAGTAGGGCTATTAACACCCTTCTTGGGTTCTTTAATGGCCTTAGTTTTTCCATACTTGTGGGAGGGGCTAGGTGGTGACTTCTTTCAGCCCCCATATACCTTGATGTGGTCATCTCTGGGACCCCTGAAATGCTTGCTCCATCGAGCTGGCAACATCTGCAGGTTCCATACAGCAGCCAGTGCACACCCCCCACCCCAAGTTTTGGCTATAAACTGAAACATACTTCAAAGGATTTCTAATGTACAAGGAAAAGAAATTTAAATATGTAAATATAAGTTTGCTAGAAGTCAATGGATTACCCGGGAGGCCTGGGTAGCTTCTCAATGCCATCACCATTGCTAGAGATCCAAATAGAAAGAGTTAGTTTTTCTCAAAATGAGATAAGAAAAATGTAAATGATGTCATCTTTTGTTTAACCTTCCCATTGACATTCATCACCCTAACACTGTTGTTTGTTGAGTTTTTACTTTGTTTCAAGAAACTAGTACAGCTGCTCTTGATCCAGTGGCCTGCCTGTTGGGACACAGTCTTTTATCCAAAGTCTCAATTGTTCTATAATCAAGCTTCTTTTTCATTTTGGATTTCCTACCCATCTGATGGATGGATGATATGCGAATCTTGCAGATGGAACCCAGGTTAAGACATAAAGTGGACTTACACTTAGGCATGAGTTACTCAGATGTGTCCTCAAATAAGGCAGGTAATTCATAGCAGTTAACCATGTTATGCCTTAGTTCTCTGTACTGGGAAATCCACTAACCAAGCACCCAAAAAATCATTGCTTCCTTCCTTCCAGAAAATAATTTGATATAAAGATAAAGAGAAGCATGGGAGAGAAGAGAAAGCTGGACTAGCACAGAAAATAGAAGGATTGTGTAAAAGAAAGAGTACCTTCAATTCAATCATGTTCTGTTCTACTCTTCTCACTTTTTCCTTCCAGCTAACCAACTCATATTTAACTTTCCTATCAGAAAGGCATTAATTCATAAATACCAATCATTTATTTAGCTGAAATGACAACCTTCTAAGAACTCTTAAAACACAAAATTCAGCTGATTAAATTTAGAAATTGAATGGCTTTATTAAATGATTCATTAATTGGGCAGTATCTCATCTTAGCCGACAGAAAGCAGCTCAGAAGAGTTGTGAAAAATGGAAAGCTTTTATCGGCAGAAAGTGGGCAAGAGAAGAAAAGGAATAGTTTCAGACAAGCTTGCCTTCCCTTATGTGAAGGGTGGGCTCTCTCAGTCAGACCACTTTGCTAATGTTGACCAGGACAACCCAGACTGATTGCTTGAAGGCTATATTCCCGGGAAGGGCTGAGACTGAAATGATGTTAGGTATTAACTCTCCATTTGGTAAAGTGGTCTTAGCACAAGTGACTTCATTTAGGATTTGGAGCCTGTTGTCTCTTTCTCTGTCTCTCTTTTTTTTCAAGGAAAGCTGCAGGCAGGATGACGGAGAGCAGAGGCAGGCATGTAGGAGAGAGGAGGAAGAAGCACTTTATTTTGTTAAGCTGTTCATCTTAGTTGTCCTCCCTGGTCCGAGATTGTGAGCCTGGATCTTTGGGATGACCAGGCCCTGGACTAGGCCATGATGAACTTATCACCTGGGCCACCAGGGCCTGTTGTCTCTTTTTTGAAGGATTTCTGCAAAGAAATATTTTTTCAAATTAACAGAAACCACCTAGGGCCTCTGCAAACTAGGTTCTTCGAGGTATACTATACCTAATATGCCAGAGAGAGTACTTGTTTAAGAGAAAAAACTGTGGCAAGAATTCTGGGTTTCTCATATTTTTTCAGCATCAAAGCTAGTGGATCCTAAGGGGATTTTAGAGCCTCTGTTACCATGCTTATTTAATAGTGAAATCTTAAATGTGGAGACGTTGATTCTTCTGACAAGTATTCTAAAAGCGCAGAGAGCTAGAAGATAGACTTTGTCATTTAAGGTCCCTTACCTGACGGCTGTCGCCCACAGAATTGCTTATTCACTCTAAAGAGGAACAAAATTGCTCTCCGCGACTCAAATATGCCTCTTTGGCAAAAGGATTATTTTAAATAAATAGTGAACATAGGTAAATCTCTGGAAACTGAGTAGAAGTTACCTTTTTCTAAGATATTTCCATTTATAAGGGAAATTGCCATTTGTAAGGCTGTCTCCCTCTCTGCACCAGGAAGAGGAGGAAGTCCAGACCTCTAGAAACTCTTATCATGGGGAAAGCAGGCTTCAGTGTGAACACCATCAGACTCTCCTTTACTGTGCTTTGCCTGATAACCTCCTTTCACTATCCCTCCCCAACACCTTTCTTTTGGTCTTTAGCTAAGGATGGTATTTAATGCAATGGTTTGGACCATATTGAGAAGTTAATAGATCGTCCTGCATCTCTTCAATGTATACAGGATATATATGTTATTAAACTTAGGTTTTTCTTATGTTAATTTGTCTATTTATCACAGAAGGGTCTCAGCTAAGAACCTAGAAGGACAGAGGAAAAATTATTTTTCTCCCCCTCAAACTCAATTCTAGAACTTCCAAAAGTCCTGTCCTCATTGCCAGATGTGCTGGATTAATTAGAAACAAAATCTCCTGCCAACTCAGAAATGCCTCTCCATAAAATACAGGAAAGAAAGGAAACAAGTTTTACCATATGATAAGGATTAAACCAGAATGTGATGTCCATCACAGGCCATCAGCTAAAGAGGTTGAGACTGAAAGGTAGCTCTCATTTTATATACTGAAACAGATATAATCCAGTACCTCCTTGTTCCCAGAACAATAACGAGTCCTCAGGTAAGAAGAGTTGACAGCACCATTTATTACACACAATTCATCCTAAATTCATTTGGTAATTAGGGCTGCCATCTTTGTTAGTTAATCGCCTTTAATCAAGAAAAAAAATACATCTTTGTGACAGGAAGCAGTTTTTTACAACTTGGAGACAGGCTCCACAGTTAAACTTTTATGGAGACTAGTAGGTGGCTCCCAATTACTTGAGAAAAAAAAAAATTCCTGGGTTGTAAAACAGGCTAGAGGCGGATGCAGCGCTTAAAAGATTTATATAGATTGCAATGAGGCAAAGAAAGAATTTATAATTTTTAAAGTAAATGCTCCAAAAAAAAGGGGGGGGTCTCATTTATTTGCATCAAGAAGAATTAACATATTCTGTCTTATTTTATATTTCTATTTGCCCTTATGTGTCAAGGGGAGCTGGGACTCCCCTAATTACAAACATTATGTAAGACTCCACTTTGCAGAAATATTCTGGCTATGCTGGTGATCTTGAACAAAACAACATGTCTTGTTGTGAACTGCTATACAGAAAGCAGATATGAAGTCAGTACATGTCTGGGAACTGCAGGAAGTGTTCAGGAACAGAGGCTGGCCTCTAACGTTGCAAGAGTCAGCAAGAACACAAGCAAACCCAGACCTCCTAGAACTATCACCATACAAATGAGTGAGCTTGGCTATTTGGCTAGTTTACCCTTGAAATGCGAAACCAGTTCAACTGACACCGTGACAAGTGACCCTAAAGCAAAGACCACAGTGGAGTGTTTCCTGAACTTCTTACACATAGAAACTGTGAGATAATAAATGTGATTACTTCTCCTGCTAAGTAGGCACTAAACTGTTATGCAGCAGCAGTAGGAAATGACTATAAGGAGTGGAATCAACTGCATTTATCCATATTTTAAATCTATCATTCAGTCTTCCTTCATTCCTTATATACCAAGGTTCTGATATGTGGCAGAGATGGTGCCCTGTCCCAGAAGTGCTGGAGGCTGGCAGAGGAACAGGGATGGATGCCAGTGTGGGCCACAAGATCAATAGGCCACCTAGCCTGGCCCTGGTTTTGGCCAAATGTCACGGTAGCCTGGTACCAAGCAGGCCAGTCATCCCTCCAGTCCCAGCCCGTTCCCTCCTCTCAATTTCCCGGTTCTTCCTGACCCCACGAGTTAAGCTTTTTTAGTTTAGTCTCCAAAAGGAATTTCATTCAAGCATTAATGAGTAAGCAGAGTTTTCACTAGGGCAAAAAAAGGAAAAACACTAGAGACAGACACAGAGACAGAGGACCTTTCCTCTTGAAAGGAAGACTGGGAAGAGGAGACAGGTCTCATGATGTACCCCAACTTTATATATGCCAGCTATCTGGGGAAACTATTTCTCTCTGTCTCTCTGTCTCTCTCTCTCCCTCGCTCTCTCTCTCACTCTGTCTCTGTCTCTTTCTCTTCTGTCTCTGCCCTCTCTGTCTCTCTGTTTCTCTCTCCCCAAACCCCTCTGTCTCTCTCTCCTCTGTTTCTGTCTCCCTCCCTCTCTCTCATTTAGCTGTTCAGTTAAATTTGACTTTTAAAGTGGGGATTTTTCTCCTTTTGTTGATTCCCTCTTGTGGTGGAGCACCAGTTAGGACAATCACCTCCGAAGGACACAGGCCACATACCTCTGGGTTCAAGTCCCAGACCCAGGGGAAAATAACCAGTGTGAACTAAATAAAAATAAAATACAATGCTTCTTCCTCCTCTCTCTTCCTGCCTGCCTGCCTACTTGCTTTCATTCCTGCCTGCACCTATCCTTAAAAAAAAAAATGTCTCCAGTGATGTCACCTTTTCACACCCCCTTGCTCCATTAAGTACTCTAAGCCCCAGTGTGGGCCTCTGACAAGAGAGTCTCCCTGGTAAACAACAGACTCTATGGGATACCTCCACATGGACATGAAAGAGGAAGAAGCCACGCTTCCAGTGTTCTCACCCCATAGCAGGAGCACTCATTCTGGTGGAGAAGGAGGGGAGACACTGCTCTCATCACATCTGGACAATTGCGAGTGTCCCTAAGTCATAACATCTTCTTGGTTCTCTTTAGTCTGTGTATGATCAGCGCTATACCCCTGGTCACTACAATCTATAGGCCACTGTCCTTCTGTAAGATCCAGAGATTGACAGATCAGCAAGGGAACAGGTGCAGAGGTGGATGAAATGAACAGACCATCAACCCAGGCAGCTTTCTCCCCAGACAGTGCTAACTCCTCATGCATTCTTAGGAGGAATAGTGTCAAATAAGCAGAGGAGATCGGGCTGATGGATATATCATTTCTCCTCTTCTTCTTCAGTTCATACCATCTCTAGTCCTTCAGTTACCCTTTTTACTGGTGTCCCCATTTCCTTTCAGCCCTTTCCCTCCAAATGTCCTACTTGCCTCATGTTGGTATCTCTCTGGTTGATGGACTATGCAGATTTCTTCTGTTCTTCTTCATTGTGAGGTGAATTTGAAAATTCTAATAATAGATAAAAAGGTTTTTAATTTTCTCTCAGGTTGAATTTGGTGTCTGCAGTGAAGGAGTGTTCTAGTCACATTTTTTCCACTTGGATAACTGGTTACTCTATTGTCATGTTATAGTAAAAAGACTATTCTTCTCTATTTCTTTGCAGTGTCAATTCTAATAATCAGAGGCCCAAGGATAACTGGGTGTTTGAGACACTATTCATTCTATTGGTCTATTTGTTTAATTTGGAAAATATACCACAAATGCTTAATTACTGCAGTTTTTAAAAAAAAACCCTTAATATGAAGTAGGCTATTTGCAAGTAGGTTAAAGATATAAATTCTACTCATAAAATAAATCAATTATGGGGGTATAATGTACAGCACAGTAAATCATAGTCAATAATACTGTAAAGCATGTTTGAAAGTTGCTAAAAAGATTCAGTCTTAAAAGTTCTCAACACACCAAAATAATTGTAACTATGTATGGTGACAGATCTTAATTAGACTTACTGTGGTGATTATTTTGCAATATATACAAATAATTAATCATTATATTGTACATCTGAAACTTCTATCATATGTCAATGATACCTCAATAAAAATAAAAACAAAAAATAAATAAAGTTTAGAATCAGCTTGTTAAGTTTCATACACAAAAGCTATTGAATTTCATTTGATGGACTGAGTCCTAACATACACTATAATTTAAATTTGGGAAGAATTAACAAGTTTATAATATTCAGTCTTCCTTGACAAAAAGATACAATAATTCTCTATATACTTAGCTTTTTTTATTAATTTCTCTTTATAAAAGGAGAATATGTCTAATTTTTATTATAAATATATCTGTAAATATAGATAAAATATTAAGCATCAGATATTTTATATGTTAATTTACAAGTTATATTTGTTTAATTTCACTTTCATCTTGCTCAATGCTGCAGAAACAAAGTGTATGCTTTTATAGTGATCTTATAGTCACCGATTTTAAAAACATTTTTACTGATGCACCTCTGCGGCTTGGTGACTAAGGTGCAGGTCATGTTAAGCCCAAGGGTGCTGGTTTGAGATCAGGGTCAAGGGAAGGAAAAACACTAATATCTTAATTGATTTAATAGTTTATCTTTAGTTGCTGTTTCTGTATTATCCTTTACTTCTTTGGCAACACAGTTTCTTTTATCATGAATGAATGGTAAATGTGTAAGACACTATTATGGATCAATTTCAATATGATGTTTTTCTTATTTCATCTGCTCAAGGGATATGCTAATCCTGGGCTTCCTCACCCTTAGTTCAATTCCTCATGGTTCCTGTTCTGTTCTCTACTATTAAATGTCTGACTTCGATCTCATATACTCTCCACCACCTGGATACCAGTTCAGTTAAGTCAAGAAGTGGCAACAGCTGGAAATTAGATCCCAGGAGGGTTGAAATGCCCAGAATCTCTCACTTTCTTCCTCTCTGAAGCAGGTGGCTTCTCTTTTAATGGCTGCATTATTTCCATGGTGCCAACTTCCTTCAGTTACAATAAGGGTTCCCTCTGCTCCTGCAGCCTAGATGTAGAAATGCCTTACTCAAATTGCCAAGTATTGTCCTCATGTCTCCTTGATGGACTTCTTGAGTAACCAATTTCCTGCAATGCATTCTCTGAGTTTTATATTTAGATTGACTTCTGTTTCCTGGATAATCCCTGACTATTACAGTTGACCAATTATATTGACTGCTTTTTTCCACATGAAACTCTCCTTTCATTCCTTAGGAAAACTTTACTCTGTCATATATATGTATGATAGACATGCATATACACATTCAAAAGTTATAAGAGTATATGGAGAGATTTAGTCAACTTTAAAAAATTTTTAAGCACTACAAATAAAGCTCTATAGTATTACTCGTGAGAAACAGTCCAAGCACTACTTGGATATTATAGCTTTAAATAGAGTTATGAGACAAAGAAATGTCTAAAACATTCAAATGCTTCAAGAAATAAACAAATAATTACAACAAATAATTAGAAGGTAGGAAACGCTGAAGATAAATGCAGAAATGATGAATTTGGAAAAGTAGAGTCAACTAATACAAGCTAGTTCTTTGAAAATATTTCTCTAACACTTTCTGCTGGTATTGTCAATTACAAAAGAAAGAAGCAGATGTAAGTGATATTAGTGAGTAAGATTCCACAAAATATACACACTGAAGAGATTTAAGACTATTTGGAGAACACTCTTAGTACTTTTACCATTTTCTCAGGATAATGAATAGTGGATAAGGAAAAGGTTTTACCTAGAGAATTGCTTTAGCTAATAAACACAAAGGAACAATTGAATTGCTATTAGGCAACGCCTAATGGATTAATGGAAGAGCATGATGATCCTCCATGACTGGCAACATCACCACAAAAGAAGCGGCAGACATTATGTATCTCCTCATGGAAGTACACAGTGTCACCTCTGGAATAGTGTTACCAATAAACAAATACATAAAATAAACCTTTATCTGCTCAAGCTTCTTTGTCTTAACTATTGAGGATAGCTGATGCTGAGTACCAGGTGTATTAGGCTCTTTATTAGTCTCTGGGCTGTTGTGTGTGTTCAAGAATTTCAATGATAACATGATTTTATTATAAATGTCATGTCTTTAAATTAAAGTAATTGAAATGGAAGATTTTTAGCAAAATATAAATGATGGATTAGGTTCATAAAAACAAAAAAGAAGTCTTTATCTAACAATACAGACTAAGCCCTCAAAGTGTTCCTGGACCAGCCAAGTTTAGAGGTTCCTTATACCAAAGGGTAAAGGAGAAATGAATCAAAAATTTATGTAAACTCTTCTCAACTACACAAAAGACATGGAAAATGACTCATCCATTTTAATGGGCGAGCTCTCCTTCCTACAAAGACCAGATAAGGATGATCTGAAAAAAGAACATATGAGCCAAACTCGCCTACATAAAGGCAAATATCTTAAAATGATGTCATACCATATGCACCAGAGGAGTAAATTAATAGAGTGGTGAGTTAATAAGGTTGTGCCCAAGGAATACAAAGATGACATCACATTAGAAAAAAAAAAATGAATCAAAATTCACTACACTAACAGACAGGGGAGAAAAAGCATTTGATCATGTGTAAGAGTAAAGAAAAAGCCTTCAATAAAATTCAACAACCATTCATGGTAATAGCTTTTAACAAACTTATAAAAATGGAATTTCCATATTGCAAAATCATCAGCAGATACACATAAATGTGAAATATTAGAAGCATCACAATAAAGTCTAGAGAAACACACAGTGGCATGTAACCACAAGCCTGAATGTGAATATATATCAAGATATAGCCATGTACAGGAGCTATAAAATAAATAAGAAAAGAAAGATGTAGATAATAACAGTACCAATATGATCTTATAATTAAAATATACAAAATAATAGGCAAACACAATATCCAATATGTAAGGAACATCAAAAAGCTAGAATATAGAAAATTGTTTTAGCAAAATCAGAAACCTGATCACACAAAATCATTAACTAATTAGCATACATCATGGAAAATATACCATTCACCAAAAGCAATATCTAAAATGTACCTAAAATAAACATTTACAAAACTGCACAAGATCTTTATGGAACAAACTTAAAAAATGTACTAGTAGAGTTAGAGAAAAAAAAATCCCCAATAGAGCAGTCTAATATGTTTATTCAGAGGAACAGAATATTGAAAGGTGTCAATTATCTTTCAATCACTTCCAGGTTTAGTATTAGTAGCTCCTGCAAAGACAACCGAAACTCAAGCTGCTGTTTCCTGTGCCCAAATCAACGCTGGAAAAATTAAAAATGAAATAAACAAAACAATACGAACAATAACAATACAATAAATCCAGGAGGGACATGAACTCTGTACCGAACTTGTGTGAGGGCAGTTTGTGGCATATCCTGAAGTTGACACGGGTCTATAGAAGACAGGATCAGTTGGAGAAAAGGATCGAAAGTTTGGCCCTTGTCCTGGCAACAAATTTCTACTGCTTCACTCAAGGAGCCTGCAGCAGCTCTCAGAGCCCACCTGCTACTACCACAGGGGCGACAGCAGAACAGCACCACAATTGAGTCGGTTGCCAGAGATTGTCCTAATAACCATTTGCAACATCTTTTCTTGGTGAGTACTGAACTTTTTTTTTTTTGGATCATTTGTATAGAATATAAGGCATGGATGAAAATTGAATCATAAGAATATTTGAGATCTACTCTCTTATAAATTTTAGGTATATAACACGTTATTAGTAACTGAAGTCATCACAATGTGCAGCAGGTTTCCAGAACTTATTCAGTGTGTTACTGAAAATGTGTACTCTGTGCTCGGTATTGCCCCTCTCCATCACCCCCAGCCTCTGGCAACTACCATTCTGCTCTGTTACTGAGTTTGACTGTTTGTGTTGTTGTTGATTCCATGTATAAATAAGATCTTGGGATATTTGCCTTTCTTTGTCTGGTTTATTTTACTTAGCATAATAACCTCCTAGGATCATCCACGTGGTTGAAAATGGAAGGATTTCTTACCACACTTTTGCACGCGTGCCAGCGCACATTTGGTAATGAAGGGGAATGGGAAACAGTAAAATAGTGTGATTGTGGTGATTACTCATAACGTATGCATATATCACAACGTCACATTCTACTCCATATATATACACAAATTTTTCTTGACAAAAACGAAAAAATGTTGAACTAGAATAGCAGGTATCACAGTAATTGAACCTAAGGAGAGACATTTATTCAGAAATGTTTGAGCAATTTCTCTGATGTCAGCCAAGAAAGGCTCCAGACCCAGCTGTCTAAAGTCTAAAGAGCACCCCTCTTACTCCACTGAGCACTTAAGTACCTCCATGAGTGTGGGTGAAGTTAGGAAAGAGAGCAATTCTAAGTTTGCTAGACCTCAACAAAAGTTCCCTGCCACAGAACACTGAAGCTCACAGGTTTCTCACCCACTGCAGACAAGAGGCCACAGGTAGAGGTGGCAGATGAGGTGAACTGGCACTTCAAATAGGGAGCCCCAGGGAGTTAATGGTTTTGGTGTGAGGGGTTGGCTTTACCCAGCAGATAGGAGATAGCCCACAAGGAGTCAAGGGAAGATGATCCGGACCCTAGAACACAAGAGGCCACAGTGGCACCCCCAGGAGTCATTCCAGTAACACTCAGGTAGGCCTAAGGCTCCCTCTAACTTCCTTTACAGGTTCTCAGAGGACAGACTGACCGGGAGAACAGGGGCCCCAAGGGTCCTAGAGGAGTGGCCCCAGGGTAGCCTGAAGAGGGGGCTTGTTCAAAGCCAATGAGCAAAGTCCTCGCTGAAGGTGTTCTCACCACTTTATTCTTCCCCTCCAGGTGCCAGCATCGCCTCGCTCCCATCTACACTCTTGCTGCTGTCCCTGCTGACCATGCTATTTATACCTCGGGGTCAGAAGACTAGGCT
>RJWH01005139.1:0-84716 GCA_004363575.1 Solenodon paradoxus | reverse complement strand
TCCCTCTCTCTAATACATAAATCATTAAAGATACAAGATTATCTATTTAGCAAAATTCCAGTGCCAGCCACATGTCAGGCACCATGAAAGCAACTGGATGCACTAGGGACCTAAGTAGACATGCTGTCCACCCTCCCTGAAAGAACAGTCTACTGGGATAAGGTGCAGAAATAATGAAGTAGTGACAGGGTATGTGGAACCCTCTAAAGACAACTGGCAGGGTTCTGTTGCAGTGAGTAATGGGAAGTACCTCCCTTGGAGAGTTGTCCACTAGACTCTTTAAGACTGAGGAATGAGATGGGGCAGCGGAGAGCAGAGCCTGGCAGAGGAAGAAGAGCAGGAGATGCACCCATATCTCTGGCTGAGAGGGGTGGTGGGCACCGTGGGACTGTTCCAGGCGAAGGGGAGGAAGAGGAGCAGGAACTGTGCATTTGATTCTAACTGCTTTGGGGGAGTTTGCATGTTTTCTGATAACATGTGACAGATTAAATAGGGATTACATAGTATCATTTAAACATTAAGGTCACTCTGGCTCCTTTGTGCTCTGCAAAGAGTTGGGTCTCTTGCCAAACCATTGACAGCCCTCCCTTTTTCTGTCCCTGTAGCTATTGTTCCTCCAGTTTCTTCTCCTTGAGCCATCATGGGCAGGGGCCCGCAGTACTCGTAGGACAGCATAGGGCCTAGAGGCGGCAAGTTGGAAATATATTTTGGAAATGTCTTTTGGCTTTCTAGGGTTCCCCTGATGACTTAGGAAACCCATGGGTGTGGCTCACTCTGAGCTCCAGGCCAGGTCTAAACTGCTGAACACCCAAATGACTCCAGGCCTGGCCATGCTGTGGAACGGCCCCCAGGGTCTCCTCAGGTAGCCCCTTGCTACTGGATACTCCTATTCTGTGTATGCCATTTCCCTTTGAGCTCATAAAGAGCAGGACCTTTAATGTTCTCCCTCTATGATTCCAGTCTTTTTGGCCACATTGCATAGAGAATGTGAAATCTAATTCTGGTTTCTCAGAACCAAAAGCTGCTGACAGAATTACTTTAATCTCCTTACTCCCTCTGTTCTTGTAAGAGAAGACATCCTACTTGATCATCTGAACCTCTACTATTAAGGGAGACCTGCCTCCACCCCATGTTTTTCTGGGATGTAATTCACATGTAACCCTTTCAAACTGTACAGTTCAGTGATCAGCACACTCATGAGGCTGTGCAGCCATCACCACTATCTAATGCCCAAACATGTTACATCCCAGAAGGAGACCCTGTACCTATTTGCAGTCCTGCCCCATTTCTCCTAGGTGCTAGTCCTTAGAAACCACTCACCTACTTTCTGATTTTACCTATTCTAGATATTTTATGTAAATGGACTCACAAGGTATGTGACCTGTTGCTTCTGGTGCTGCTCTCAATTCAGTGGCGTTGCAAAAGGAAGAGTCTCTGTTGGAGCCCTCTGGACAGCCCTGAGTTGCACTTTCACACAGCCTGGTGCCAAGTCTTGTGGCCCTCCGGGGTCCCAAGTGTGATTCCAGGGCCTGTCTCTGCCCCTTTATTCAAGTGGATTCATGTGGGAAAGTTTCGTAATGACTTTATTAGTTTTGTTGTTGCCCTGCAGAGAAAGGAAGGAAGGATGAGGGTCGCTTTTTGTCATACTCAGCAGGTGTTTTGTTTAGAATTCTTTAACAATGTCTACTTTCTTTTTATCTCAAATTTTATTAAGGGTCAGCTCCTCATGTTTTTGGGACTCTTGGAGGAGCTGCTTGAAGATCAAACATACCATCCGATTACTCTAATTTTCAAATAATCAGGGACAGAACAGTAGAATTCAGTTCCTAAGGTCACACAGAGGGCAGACTTGGTCTGAAACCTTAGTTACCCCCACAGGAATGTGACAGCATGTTTAGGAATACTTCAGTACCAAGATTGAAAATGTGTTAGACACCTCTGCAGCATTTTACCTGACAGACAGCTATGTCCCTATATAAGTGCTTTACAAATATTGCTCATCTATGCCCCAGGGCAACCTTTTGATGTAAGTTTTATGAATGTTCCCATTTTAAGAGGAGAAAACTGAGAGAGACATAACTTGAAGGTATAACTAGTATATGGTAAAACTGGTATTTAAACTAAGCAAGGAGCTGTATCCAAATTCCATGTTTTTAACTTATAAGTTATATTACTTCCCATGTGGTTCTTTGACTACTTTACAGATACATGTCATGCCCCTGTTTAGCCTGAAATTGTTATTGCTGATATATTTTCTCATATCGGTTTGACATTGCCAGATTTGTTGCTTTCATGGAGTATATTTTCCTCTATCAAATAAAATTCTGCCAACCCAATTCATTTCTTTTCACACATAGGCACTCACTGTGTTTTATGGACATGAATTAGAATATATTACTCTTTCTTTACCTTCTTATCGGTTATGTAATTTGGATTCACCATGGACATCTCCCCTCTATCCTGAAGTTCTCTGCTCTTCAGTACTGACCTTGTATGGTGCCATGATTCAATCCCGGGAACAGGGTTAGTGATGAAAGGTGCCTCGGGAGAATCAGAAACTCAAGATTTTTGAGCTACGAGACCCCCGCGTGACATTCTCTGATAAATGTAGCCCAGAGCAGTCCCATATACTGTGAGTATGTGGAGGGTCGCAAAATGCGTCCATTATGTTACAAAGAATTATAAACATTAACAACTGTATTCTTCATATTAAAACTTAAAAGGGACCACCTTAGGCTTTGTCTTATTTGCTATTAAGCATAAAAAATTCGAAATAAATTCAACAGTGTGACTCAAAAATATTTTATTTATAATAGGTTTTTTAAATTGACTGCTTGACATTTTTGATGCATTATCATTCTAGTAATATAATCTACTCATAAACATTAATGCTGATGGATGGATTCAGCAGGTCTTAGTAGCAAAACCAATGCTTTGAAAACGTAATATCACTTTATTTTGTATTATTTGGCTAGTTTGAATTGCAATGCATGTTACACAGCTCAGGTCCGCACAGGCAGTATGAACTCAGGTTTCTGTAGTGTGAGCAATTGGAAGCATCTGTATATTGACCTGAAAGAGGATTTTTAGGAGTTCAGCTAACTTTTTACTATCTATAGTATTTAGGATTTGGAGAGTGAGGTACAGTTAAAATCCATGGATTATTCTCTCATCTTCTTTTAGCCTTATTAATTAGTACTGCTGTTAATCCTTTATCAGATTTCCTTGGTCATAAGGGCTGGAGTGTTCTTATCACCTTTTTGATTAACTCTTTTGTCTTCCTTGACAATAAAAAAGGATTACATTATTGTAATGGTCACTGATGAAGGTGATATTTACTGAGTGCTTACACTGTTGCAGTCATTGTATCTTATTGATTTGCATGAGCTAATTAATCCTCACAATGCGATGAAGTTTCTTATCCTTACTTGGAAAATGAGAAATCTAGGACCCAGAATAACTTGCCCGAGGTCATAACCTACTGAATTGTCAAACCAGGGTATGAAGCTCTAGCTAAGGGTGGTGAAATGATGCAGAACCAGATGCAAATTGGGAAGGAATGAAGGGAGTAATCTGGTTATTCTTAGTTCAGTGTATTTGATCATTTTTGGATAGTTTTCTTTGATTAAATAGAAAATTAAAATGAGTCAATTTCATGTGATGGGCTCTTTACGCGTAATTCTTGTGGCTTTATATGTTAATTGAAGGCATTTCAATGCTCTAAAACACAACAGATTGCATTATTAGATAATTTTTTCCTAAGAAAATCATGAACCGTTTCCTTGAGAGAGAATTTAAATGGATGTGTGATGTTCATGTCAGTATTTGCTTTTAACAAAACCCTAAAGACAGGCCAAGTCTCATAGAAGGAAATAGGTTCAGAGTCTGGTGCCACTGTTCTATTCTTTTGTAATTGAAGTATTTTCCTTCTCATGTACAAAATAGCATATGTCCATCTCAAAGACCTTAAAAACAAAATTGCGCAACCTCAATACCATTATTAACTCTTTAAAACTTGGAATTTATATTTCTGGACACCAGAAAATGGTTTGCAAACACACACAAATACATACCTGTCTTGTTTTGAAGCATAGAATCTGTAATCCTTTTTCTACTCACAATATATCTTTAAAATATTTCCCTATCAATATTTTTAACAGTTTCAGAATACTTCCTGGTGTGGTATAGCAAAGTGTATTTAAACAGCACATGTGAAATAACCGTTATGGAAACCACACACACAATTAACTTAAAATGGATTAAGCACTTGAAAGTGAGACCTGAAACCATAAGTCTTAGAATACTTTGAATATTAACCTCTTATCAGAATTCAATTAAAAACTCAGTTAAGTAATAGGCAAAGGATCTGAGTAGATGTGTTCCACAGAAGTCGTATAGGTTGTCAACAGATACATGAAAAGAAGTTCAACATTACTAATCATCAGGGATATGCAAATCAAAACACAGTGAGATGTCCTCTCACACCTGTTAAAATGGCTATTAATCAAAAGGCAAGAAATGACAAGTTTCGTTAAAGATTTAGGTAAGGGAAGGGGAAGTTTTGTAGTAAACTGTTGAGAGGAATGTAAATTGGTACAGCCACTCTCAAAAAAATTAAAAACATATGCTATATGTCATATGATCCAGTAGTTCCACTTGGGTACTTATCTTAGGAGAAGAAAAATAACTGAAAAGAGATATATGTAAATCTATGTTCATTGCTGAATTATTCAGAATCTCCATCATGGAAACAGAGTGTCCAATTATAGATGAATGAATAAAAAAGATAGTTTGTGTGAGTATTTATATTTCAGGCAACAACAGACAACATATACAATGCTGGTACCAACAAGCCATTCCATATATAGCCTTGGTGTATACTAGGCTATACTATCTAGGCTCATGTAAGTGCACTTTAATATTCTCACAATGACAAAATTGCCTATTAATGCACTTCTCAGAAGTGATCCCTCTCATTGACACAGGACTGTAGATACATGTGGGATACTATTCAATGATAAAAGTTCGAACTATCCATTTAATACAAAGTAGATGGAACTTTAAGAAATAATGCTGGGAAAGGAGCAAGACAGAGTCTATGGAAAGCAGACACTGAGATGCTGCACAGGGAAAAAAACAAAAACAGTTTTTCAGAGTCAACACAGAAAAAGGGATTTTTCCTGCTTTAGCATTGCCTTGAACAACTTGGAGAACAGAAGAAGACTAACAGCCAGCTCTACAGGTGGGTGAGAGGCACGGGGATTCAACGGAGAATACAGCAGCAAAGGGGAGCCTCTAGAAAGGAGAGTTTTTCTGTGTGGACACAATCTGACATCCCTACCCGAGCCCAGCGGAGCTGTGAGGACATTCTAAAGGGTGCAAAACAGTCACGATGTCCTCCAGCACCCACCCAGGGTTTGAGATAGTAGGATCTCACTGCTGAGTCCCTTTTTCCTGGGTGTAGACTTCAAGGGCAGTTCCACTGATCTAAAGTGGTGCGAACTCAATCAAAGCAGGGAACCACAAGCCTGAGCCAAACTGAGCAACACTGCTGGCAACTCTTGGCTAAAAAAGGGGAACTGGAAATGGAAGTCGGTCAGTGGTAAAAGTCCACGGCCTTTGTCTTCCACTGCCTATGCTATCATATTCAAGAAAATACAGAACAGCTGCCATAGCCCCCCCAGCACTCACACAGGATTAGAAGCAGCAGCAGTTCTATTGCTGCCTCACCCTTCTCCTGTGGAAAGAGCACAAGTAGCCTCCCTAACCTCTTGTGGTGCAAATTCAGACACAGCAGTGAGCCACAAGCTTGAGTCAAACTGAGGAGGAGAGGGGTTTCTGTGATTGCTGCCAATGAGCTCTTTGCTAGAAAAAGCCCAGAAGGAGACATTGAAGATAGAACAGGAACATGCAGATGCTGCACTCCCCCCAGTGTACACCTTGGGTCTTGGCCCCCTGGGAATTGGGATCCAGTGGCTAATACCCTGGAAGGACAGCCTGTGGAAAGGACTGGGCCCTGATGGTTTGGTGAATGCAAGGGAAATGAGTGCAGACAGTAGGCTCAAGTCACATAGCCCCAGCCAGCAGAGTTCTAACAACAAAACAAGCCTATCTCCCATCCACCATCCGACGGCAAATCTACATGCTCCCAGATTACCACTACACCCCCAACACCATGCCTACACCTACCCAGCAACCATCATCACTTCCTGACACAGCAAGACACACTACAGAAGCCTGTAAGGGTCAGAAATACAAAATAAAAATAGAGCACCCCCTGGCAGAAATTTAAAACAAACGAACAAACTAGCAGATCAACAAGATCCCAAATCATGGGGGAATAAAAGTCACAACATACCCTGATACCTCAGCAAATAGAGTCACAACAAAATGTTAGCTCATTAGAAATTAACTTTGAAGACACGGAAGAATGTTTTCTCTAACAGATAAGGAATTCAAGTCTGCAATCATAAACAAATTTAAAGAATTAAAAGAACATTCAGATAAAACAAAGAGCTTAAATAATTAAGCACAAACAGGCAGAGATTGAAGTGCTAAAGAAAAACTAACAGGAACACAGGATTTAAAGAAGATAATCCAAGAAACTAAGAATAATATGGAAAGCTCTGGAACCAGAATAAGCCAAATGGAGGAAAGGATTAGTGAGATAGAAGATAGTAATGCGGAAAGGACTTAAAAGAAGAAGAAAGAGAAATTAAATGCAAAAAAATTGAAGAAACACTCAGAGAACTATCTGACACCATCAGGAAAGGCAACATTACAATACCAAGTATCCTAGAAGGCAAAGAGAAAAAGGAACAGAGACCATCTTCAAGGCAATAATGACTGAAAACTTCCCAAATCAAGAAAAAGTGATGAACATACAGGTCAATGAAACAAACAGAACACCGAATTATATATATATATATATATATATATATATATATATATATATCCTTAAAAAAGTACACCAAGACACATAATTGTGAAACTATTGAAAATCCAGCACAAAGAAAGAAATGTAAAGGTAGCCAGGGAAAATAAGCAGATAACATATAAAGGCGCTACTATCATACTAACTTCAGAATTCTCAGCAGAAACTACAAGCTAGAAGAGAATGGAATGATGTCTTCAAATTATTTCAGGAAAAAAATGCCAACCAAGAGTACAATATCCTGCAAAATTCCCTTTCAAATTTGAGGGAGAAATTAAGGTTTTTCACAACAAACAAAAACTAAGAGAGTTTGCAAGCACAAGGTCCCCTCTACAAGAAATGATAAAAGAGGTCCCGCTAGCTAACCTAAAGAGGTAAAATTTCACATACCATAACAAAGTAAAAAATAGATCAACATAATCAGAAAACAAAAGTCAAAATAGCGGTAGCAAGTTCTCAAATGTCAATAAAAAGCCACAGAGTTGATAAATGGGTTAAGAAACATAACCCAGTTCTATGTTGTCTACAGGAAACTCATCTTAGGTTGCGAGAAAAGCAAAGGCTTAAAGGGGTGGATGAAAGACAGTACTCCAAGTTAATGTCAAATCCAAAAGAGCAGGAAAAGCTATACTCATATCAGATAAGGTAGTCTTAATAAAGAAAATTTAAAAAGACAAAGATGGACAGTATATATTGATAAATGGATCAACAACAAAAGACAACACTTATTGACATTTATACACCCAATAAAAGCACCCAAACATATCAAGCAAATATTAACATCTCTAAACAGAGATATTGACAGTAGCACAAAAATAGTAGGGGACTTCAATACTCCTCTTTCAGTAAAAGACAAATCAGACAGAATCAACAAAGAAACAAGATCTTTAAGCAACAAAATAGAAGTCCTGAGCCTAATAGACATATATAGAAAACTTCATCCAAAAACTATAGGCTACACATTCTTCTCAACTGCTCATGGATCATTCTCAAGGAGAGACCATATGTTGGGACACAAAACTAGTCTTGGTAAATTTTCAAAGATTTACATCATATCTAGCATCTTTTCAGAGCACAATGGCATCTAGCTAAATATCAACCAAAAGGAGAGAGGAAAGCCGCAGAAGAGTAGAGTATAAACAACATATTGTTGAGCAACCAATGGGTAAAAGAGGAAATTAAGGAAGAAGTTAAAACAAATCTGGAATCAAATGAAAGTGAAGAAATGGCACATCAGAATCCATGTGATGCAGCAAAAGCAACAAGAGGGAATATTCGTAGTGATACAATCTTACCTCAGAAAACAATAAGAATCACAAATAAGAAACCTAAGCCATACCTCAAGGAATTAAGAAAAGCAGAAAAATGTAACCTAAATCCAACAGAAGGAAAGAAAAAATAAAGATTAGAGAAGAAGTCAATGAAATACAAATCAGAAAGACTATTCAAAAAATCAATGAATCCAAAAGTTGGTTTTTTGAAAGAATAAAGAAAACAGGCCACTAGTCAGATTCACAGAAAAGAGCAGAGAGAAAACATAAATAAATAGAATCAAAAATGAAAAAGGAATAATCACGACAGATATAGCAGAAATTCAGAGGACTGTAAGAGAATACTATGTACAACTATACGGCAACAATCAGAATAACCTAGAAGAAATGGACACATTTCTGAAAGGATACAATTTCCCAAAACTAAACAGAGAAGAACTAGAAACCATGAACAGATCCATCATAAGCAAGAATATTGAAACAGCGATCAAAAACCTTCCTGAAAACAAAAGCCCTGGATTTAGTTTAGTTTAGTTTTAGCAGAGAATTCTACAAAGCATTCAAAGAGGAATTAATTCCAATCCTTCTTAAACTGTTCAAAAAATAGAAGGTGGAAAACTTCCAAACACTTTTTATGACACCAACATTATGTTTTTTCCAAAACCAGATAAAGACTGCACCAAAAAAGAAAACTAGAAACTGATATCCTTAATGGACACCAATGCAAAAATTGTCAACATGATACTGGCTAATTGAATTCAACAAAATACAAAAAGACTCATAAACCATGATCAAGTGAGATTTATTCCAGAGATGCAGGGATGGTTCAACATATGGCCATCAATGAATCTTCAACAGTATATAAATAAAAAATGACAAAAGCAAATGATGATCACAATAGATGCAGAAAAAGCATTTGACAAGATTCAACACCCTTTTATGTTAAGAGCCCTCCAAAACATAGGAATAGAAGGAATGTACTTCAACGTAATTAAGGTTATATATGAAGCCCACAGCCACCATTGTACTCAATGGAGAAAAACTGAAAACTTTTCCTCTAAGATCAGGGACAAGACAAGGGTGTCCACTCTCACCATTAATATTCAATATAGTGCTCGAGATGTTGGCCAATGCAATTAGATAAGAAAAAAGATATCAAAGGTATCCAAATAGGAAAAAAAAGAAGTGAAACTACCACTTTAGGCAGATGACATGATAGTATACATAGAAAACCCCAAGGAATCAAGTAAAAAGCTACTAGAAATAATAACTATAGTAAAGTGGCAGGCTACAAAATCAATATTAAAAATCTATTGCATTTCTCTATGCCAACAATGACAATACATAAAGAGAACTGACAAGAAAGACTGTTTACAATTTCACCAATAAATTAAATACTTTGGAATAAACCTAACCAAAGAGGTGAAGGACCTATACTATGAGAACTATAGGGCATTGATAAAAGAAAGAGAACATGACACAAAGAAATGGAAAGGTATTCCATGCTCATGAATCGGAAGAATCAACATAATCAAAATGACCATACTGTCCAAGGCAATATACAGATTCAATGCTATCCCAATCAAAATTCAAAGACATTCTTCACAGAGTAGAACACAAAATAATGAAATTGATCTGAAACAACAAACACCCCAGGATAACAAAAACAATTCTCAAGAAAATAACCAAAAACAGAGGAGTCATGCTCCCTGACTTCAAACTCTGCTACAAAGCAATAATGATTAAAACAGTATGCTATTGGTATTAAAACAGTATGCTATTGGTTTGAAAACAGAAATACAGATCAATGGAACATAATTGAAAGTCCAGAAATAAATCCATGTATATATGGACATATAGTGTTGACAAAGGAGCCAAACACTTATATGGGGCAAGGACTGCTGGGAGATAATGAATGGTGCTGGGAGAACTGGACAGTGGCGTGCAAAACGTTCAAATGTAGACCATCACCTAACACCATACACGAAAATTAACTCAAAATGGATTAATGACCTAGACAGGAGACCAGAGCCATCAAACACATAGAAGAGAATGGAGGTAAAAAGTCATTAGATATAGACTTAACAGATATCTTTGGCAAATCAAATCCCACCTTCACTTCCCGAATCCTCAATTTCTCATCTATAAAGCAGGAATAATTTGCTTTTTTAACTTAAAATCAGTCAAACTCCTACATTAAAGATACTCATGTCACTGGAGAAATTCACAAGAGATGCTCAGTGACCACTTTTCTCCGATGTAGTAAAGGAGATTCATATACAATTGAGGAGATGACTTTCAAATGTTTCACTTTAAATGTTTTCTGAGTCTCTGGCCCTGGACACAGACTGATGATAAGGCACTTTAAAAATTACTAGATATTACTCTATCAGCAGAGTGTTTGTCTTTTCTTTCACATCCTACACAACACTTGTTGGTGTTGACAAGCTCCTTTACCTTTATAGGTCCATACAGACAGAACTTAAGACACACAAGACAGATTAATAAGAGGAAAACACGATTTGAGTTATGTTTATGCTGAAGCTCAGAGTATGGAACACCAGTGCACTGGTCATTGCATCAAGCTTATAACTTTAAAGTAGGTATTACATTTTTTATGGAAAGGCAGAACTAGAATTTGCTATTTAGAAATAAACTTTGCTAGATTGTCTACATATGTAAGAAAACAGACCTTGCAAGCCGAAGTCCGGAATGACAAGGATGCCTCTCACCTCAGGACCACAACAGAAATTTGGTCTCTCTAACTGGAGACCTACTTATATCAAAAATAATATTTTCATTTTCTGTTTTTAATTACCTTCTGTTCAAACCATTAAGCATATCCCTGGGAAAATCCTGGTGTCACCTGTCCTTTTTTTATATTATCGCCCTTTTTGGAACTTATGTTTTTATTTTTCACAATTTACTTGAATTGCTTAGTATAGTATTTACAGTGCCAAAACCAGTGGGTGACCACCTCAGCTAAACATTTAAGTCATGGGACAGGGGATGGGCACTTTAAAAAGTCTTGTAGCCCAGAAAAACCATAAATCCATAAAACCATAAGTCAAAATCTCTTGGGAATAGCATCCATGTATTGATGTATTTAAAGCTCCCTAGGTGTTTAGAATGTGCAACCTAAAGAAAAGTGTTTTCCTACACAGAGTTATTGAGAGGAAAGTGAGAGGATGAAATACCTATGTTATGACATTTATGATCTAACATGGTGTAGAACAAAGTTTTAGGAGAAAGAGACATGAACTTGGAATTTAATGAACTGGACTGAAAAAAACAGGTGCAGTCACCGTGAGAAGCCATTTGCAGTTACTACAAGGTGAATGGTCTTCTGTGATAACTTTGGTGGGTCAAGGCGATTGCAAATGAAGTGCTTAAGTGTCTGTGGAAAGCATGGATGGTGTCCAAAGCAAGCAGGGAGCCCACGTGAAAGAGGTGGAGTGGAGCTTGGCTTAGGCTGGTTCTTCAGGGGCCCCTGTAGGCTGGTCAAAGTGGCCCCCTGCAAGTAGTCAGGGCTGGCAGCATTCTCAGGACATGTCCACTAATCTTTCTCAGGACTGGAGCATAGCCTGAATCCTCAGATTCCACCAGCCCAGGCAGCCAGGGCAGTCTGCTAGCCTGCCAGCCTGGAGAACTCTGGAGGTGAAAGCCATCCACATAGACAGGGCACAGTCCTCTGAGCCACCAGAGGGCATGCAGTGCAGCCCCTGCCATGGAATGGGGTCAGTTGCCCTGAGGATTTCTGGGGGCACAGCAGGGACAACGGGTACACACAGCCAATGGGGAGGCAGCAGGGACAGAATTCACAGTGTTCTTGGAGATAGTTGGAATTAGAGGGTGGTGCATCCAGGGTAGTCTGTGGACTCAGAGGGTTCATTGCCCACACAGCTGGGCAGCAGATGAAAAAGGCAGGAGCCTTTCCCATTGGCAGCCATCAAAAGGATCACAGAGCCTTCTGGGTGGGTGGAAGCATCTCAAGACAGACTTCCTCCAGCAGGGCTCCTGGACACGCTGTTCAGAGCCTCCTGTGCAGGTAGTCTAGACAGTGCAGGTTCATCTCTAGACCTTGGGTGACCTCTTACCTGCTCTGAGCCCCACAGCATGGATGGTCTCCTAGCAATCAGATATTGCCCTGCCTTATTAGCAAACTTTGGGAATGTGTCTTCAGCTCCACGTTGGGCTCAAAGTGTCTACTTTCTCTCAGTGGTAGAATGGAGCCACACATGGAATTTTAAATTTTATCTGCCCATTAAAATAATAGCAACGGTAAAGTGTGTTTACTCAAAATGTCAATTTTGAAATTATTATTTTGAAGGTATTATTATTTATTTTATGTCTTTCAAAATGGTGTCAATTTTATACTTAAACACATTTAGTTTGAAAGCTGAATTCAGAGAATACTAGATCTGTATCTAAATTTCATAAACTTGTTTAAATTAAATTAACATTGCTACTTTGTTTCAAAAATACATAAGTATTTCTGTAATAATTAAAATGAACATCAGTCTTTAAATAAAATTCAAATTTATAGAAATGTTTTTTAAATTTTCATTCACGTCTTAGGTTACTTTTGTGAACACTTTGCACTACGTGGCCACTATATGTGATAGGTCTAGAGGGCCATGCTCAACCAGAATGGACATTGCATCGACATTGTTAGATAAGAGAGAAAAGTTAAGGGAAAACCACTGCAGTGGATTGACCCTAAGATGACTCCCAGGGAGCTCCCCTTCCTGAGGTTCAGAACTTTGTGTAATTCCTTCCCCTTTGAGTGAAGTTTGGTCTTACACTAATTTCCAACTAATAGAACAAAGCTGAGGTGCTGATATGTCACGGTAATGATTACTTCAGTTACAACAATCCTAACAGATTCGTAAATGTCCTGCGTGACTGAAAAAGTGAACATGTTGAAGAAACTCACAGAACAAAGAACTACAGATGCCTCTTCATAGTGGCCTGATGCCTTCCACCGACAACCAGAAGCAAGTACAGCCCTCTGTCCTACAACCACAAGGAAGCGAATTCTGCCCACATGCTGAAGAAGCTTGGAAGCCAGATCTTCCAGAGTCCAGCTTCCAGGTGAGAAGACAGCCTTCTTCTCATCTAACTGAAGATTCACGCAGCTGTAGAGTTGGTGTATAATGTGTTTTTTTTGAATCACAAAATATTGGTGTTTATTAAACAATGATATACTGTGCATTTGTGATCCTTGAAATTTGGGGAGTATCTGTATTGCTTGTTTCTAGTCCTTCCTTTAAGCTTCTCAATAACAGGTATTCTTGCATCTGTGCGGACTGGTGAAACCCAAGTGCCTACCACAGAGCTGGCACATAACAGACATTAAAATACATTGCTGGTGCTGATGAGGTGGGAAGTATTAGGGAAGGCTGGATCAAATGGGAAGGATAAGAAGTATAATCAGAGTATTATCTGGATACCTATTGGTCTAGTTCACCTTGAAGCAGTCCAAAATACAACCCAAGATCCTAGTTTCAAGACCTGAGGCCAGGGAGCACAACCTATGTGAAGAGCTATGTAACATAAGGCATTTACCCCTCCTCACTCATTTTTTTTAAAGTATAATCAGAAGAAGAGACTGAATTTATCTGGATCTGTTTTCTCATTTGTACTATAAGGGGAATGGTATGATTGAAAAACACTAAGATATTTTTGAAAACATATTTGGGCAGCCCAATTTTGTGTAGTTGAGTCCCTGGTGTTTTTGAACATTTGAACCTCACTTATAATTCTTGTGAGTGAACTCTGTGTTACAAGTAAGCCATACTGTAAAAATTACAGTCTTAGATCTAACAGAAACTTTGATGTATAGAGCTGGTAGACACCATAGGTAAGCTTTATTTTGGCAGGAGGAAACTACGACCAGAGAGGAGCCTGATGTGCTGGACAAGAAGCAGGGCCAGATTTAAAATCCCTCTGAAAGAACCAGTGTGTCCCCAGCTTGAGATTTTATATTTGGTGCGGTTGTATGTGAATAAATTCAGTGTGATATTTTATTAGCCCTAATAATGCTCATCCATCTTGAAAGTGCTGATTATATCTGGATTTAAGATAGAAGCAACAAATGCAATGAGTTAATTAAGAGAGTGTCTTTTGAATGAGACATTAACTGGTACAGTGAATTTCCCGTGAAGTATTTACCATGGAAAAGATTTTAGCATATACATTTTTAGATCTCTATTGGTAGTAAGTTCATTGAAAGTTTGCAAATGGAACTGGTTTCTTCTTCAATTCCAAGCTTCTAAGCATTGAAATGTCATTTACACCCTAAAGTACCAGAAAAGATGGAGCTTTGCCATTGTGAAAATGGAGTATTTACCTCATGGGTCCTTGAGATCTGACTCTAAGAAACCCTTGCATGGCTCGTTTCCCTTAAACCACAGCTCAAGACTCCCTCTCTAGGGGTCTTGCTTCCAGAGCCTTTGTATTCCATTTTTCCTTTGAGATTTTGTAAGTGGGAAGTAAAGGGAAATCCTTCTAACTGACTATAACCCAGTATCTAGAAAATATAAAGAGTGACACTGCTCCTCCAAGGAACCTCTTGGTCTACAGGAGGGCGGGCTCTCTATGGCCAGGGCTCCCTGGTCCTTGCAAATACTCCCTTTCTGCTACACTCTGTGATATTCCTTTGTACCCACAGGAACTGACAGGTCCTTGATAAATGAGGAAGCCATCCAGGAAGGCCTCTCCAGGGACCAAAGTGGAGAGCTGACCCTGAGAACCTACTACTCTTTTATTCAAGGCACTGTACCTTCCAGAATGCCCTGCAGAGCACCCAAAAAGGAGAATTGACACAAGAGGCTCCCCGTGAGCCTTCTCAGTCCAAATGGTGGACTATGGACCACCTGCCACTCAGGGAGAATCCCAGCTGAAGATGACCATCATGGTCAGCATGGAGCGTGACTGCCCCCACTCACCAAGCCTGGAGTAAGCACTCAGTCCTCATCCCAGGTAATTGATATTTCATTCCCCTCAATGACAAGTTGCCTCTCCTGCTCACCAGCTCCATCAGTCGGAACTGTCTGTTCTGCTAACGGCCTCACGATGAAGACAGTCTCCAGTGAACCATGATGCCCAAAGGAGAACTGCCCAATGTCCATGGGATTCCTGATTAGGTTCAGCTGTGCCAGGATGTTGGTAAATCTATTGGTGTTGAGTTGTCTCAGGATTCCTTGAGTCCCAACGGTGCTGAGATGTTGCAGGTTATTTCCCTGCCATAAGATGAAGAGCTGTCCGAAGTTATTACAGTGGAGATCCAATGAGTGAGCTGGACTCATCCAGAGCATAAGGGCCCTTGATGACTATTTACTTCTGATTAGTAATTCTGGAAAGCGTAAGAGGTTTAAGTAGGTTTGAAGGATTCTATTCAGTACCTTGTAAGTCTTGTTGGAAATAATAAAAATTAATTTTAATGGAAATAAACTTAAGTTAGTCTTTCTAAATTTTATTTCTTTGACTTTAGTGGAGGGCCTCTGGGGAGTCAGTCTGGACCTGTCCGATCCCGTCACTCCTGAGTGGCCTACCTTCGGAAGGTTCCTACCCACCGGACTCTGAAATTCAGTGTGAACCAGGCCTCAGAACCAGGTAGCAGGGTCTCGCAAGCCGTGCCATTGTTACAGCTTCCATGTGATCACCACCAAACCCTTGTTGATGTCCTCCTACTTTCATGGAGGTGGTTTCCCTGTCCATCAGCTATGGCCTCTCTGTCCTCCTTGCTGGGCAGGGCTGTTGGTCTAGCTAGCTGCACACTAACTCCTTTTTGGGTTACAGTCCATTGAGACCTGGCCCCAGGTGCTGCTGCTGGAACTGCTGCCACCTGGGCTACTTGAAACTGAATAGTTTTCCTTTTACCCTGAGAGGCAGTTACATTTTTTAAGAGTTGTGCTGGTTTGTCAAATTTTGCAGGCAGAATGGGAGCAGGACTTGGATGAGGGTCCATCATTCCCTCCCCTGTGTCTGTGAGGTGGTCAATGAAGATTTCTCATAGCCAGTGAGCACCAGCCACTGCTCTCTGACGCTTCTTGGCTCACGCCCAGCCTTAGCCAGCTCCCATGAGCTGACTAGCATGTCAAGGGGCCCCACAGACCTCTGGGTTTTTGGTGTGGTGCCACTGTCCTTTGAGTTCTCTCTACTGTCTTTTCCTGCTCACCCAGCAGGGATGCCAGGCTTATGCTCTGCACCACACATGGGCACTTCTGCATCAAGGGATTCTAGTGACTGTCCACTGTTCCCTGACATGAAGCATCTTGCAATTCATTCTTTCATATGTTTCATTCAGATTTGGGTTGTTTCACATCAGAGGGTAGATCCACTTGTCATTCCCCAACTGGTGTAGATGCAGTAGACTATTTTGTGATTCTACGAGTCATATTATATGTAGCTGTATAGAGGCTTTCTTGTGCTTGATCAGGAATGAATCCTAGGGGAAGAGCTGATGACCTAAGGAGGCTCAGCTCTGTCCCCTGGGAGGAAAAGGGTCTTACACAATAAACCCGGTCTCACCCCTCTGTAGAGCAGAGAAGACCAGTGCTTCTCAAAAGTCGGGTGTCTGAATTTGAAATATAAAGCTAACTTTTAAAAAGTAATTTTTACTTATATTACCATTAACTCTTTGAAGGAAGAGAATTAAGCACATGAAAAAGAACTCACTTGTGTTTTAAAAGAAATGTGCATGTACCACAAATAGATGTAGGTAATATGTACAATATACAATGCTATTGAAATAATAACCAAACCTATGGAATATTCCTAAGTAAAGGTCATAAAATTTCCATTCATTAAGTTTAATTTTTACTTGATATTTTCTGTACTAGATATGCATTAAACAGTAAACACATAAAATAATTTTTATTTTAATGTTGAGAAAAGTATGGTACTGTAAAGTCTAGAGGTAGACTATGAGTATCAGTTATTTGACCAGATCCACATTATATCCAGTCATTCCTGACTGTGACTATCTAGTAAAGCAACTATTGAAAATTGTAGGTGAGCTGTAAATAGGGACAAGGATAGAAATCCAGTTACTCATTTGACTTTACTCCGAAGTAAGCATTTCATGTTTCAGGTGTTGTGCCATCATTTGTATTGAATGTGATTTCTAGATGTGAACTTTAGCTTTGCTTTTTCTTTTTCTCTTTGGCTACCCCTCATCCATCCTTTAGAACCATTCCATTATGTCCTAATTATATTTATTTTTATTTTTTAATTGATTTTATTGAATGAATGTTGCATTTTAACATTGACTTAGTCTGAGATATATATGACAGTAAATTCACATCTGGATGCAGTATAGTAGGTTAAGGATTATTTCCTTCCACTTTATAATTAACCCCCTTTACCCAGTTTCTCCCACCCCTCTTCTATCTCTTCCTTCACCCTCTGATTTGCCTACCCTGTGCCACTAAAGGTCTATTGTTGTTTGCATTATTTTTTGAAGTCTATTGAATAAATTAGATTATTTGTTTGCTTTCTATCATGATACACATCATAAGCATGATATCGTGCCATGACTGTCTTTCTCTTCATGGCTTATCTCACTAAGCATGTCTCCCCAAGTCCATCGTGTTGCATTAATGGCAGAATTTCTCCCTTTTTGATTTCCATGTAGTTTTCCCTTGTGCATGTATACTACATCTTCTTTATCCATTCGTCTGTTGATGTACATTTAGGTAGTTTCCAGCCCTTGCTATTGTGAATAATGCTGCCATGAGAATGGGGTGATATATATATATATATATATATATGCAAATAAATGTTTAGTTTATGGTAAATACCCAGTAGAGTATCCTGGATCATAAGGACTTTCATTCTCAATTCTTTGAGAAATCTTCCTACTGTTTTCCAAAATGCTTATAGCTTACATACTCCCACCAACATTAAGTGTTCTCTTTTCTACGCATCCTCTCTAGCACTTATTCCTTTTTATTGAATGATAACCATTCTTACAGGTGTGATGTGAAACATCGTTTTGTGTTGCATTTTCCTAATGACAAGAGAAGTAGAATAGCTCTTTAGGTATCTGTTGGCCATTCCTATGTTGTCCCTGGAGAAATGCTTATTAAGGTCATCTACCAATTTTTACTTGGATTCTTTGCTTTTCCTTATCTAATTTTATCAGTTTTTTCATATTTTGGATATTATCCTTTTCTCAGAGTTCTGATGGGCAAATAAATATATTTTTCAATTCAGTTGGATGCCCTTTTGTTTTGAAATGAGTTTTCTTTTCTTGTGCAGAAGCTGTATACTTTGATGCAATCCTGTTTGTTGACTTTGGATTTTATTTCCTTTGCTTTTGGAGTCCGGTTCCCAAAGATGTCTCTTAGATCAATGTCCAGTAGGGCTTTACCTATGTTTGCTTGTATATGTTTTATGGTTTCTGACCTCACCAGTTTGGGATTCCATCTCTGTCCCATGAGCATGTGTGTCACCCTGTTCCAAACCTGCCTCCTGCAGGCTGTCCTCTCACCTGGGCCATGTTCTTATCTGCTCAGAGGCAGTTTATCTGGCTGGACTAGAGCTCCTTCTGGGGGATTGTGTTCCATGCCCTCCATCATTCGACAGTAGGCTATTGGGCTACTCTGCCCACACTTACTCAGGGGAATTGCTGGGCTGGCATAATTAGTCCTAGAACTTGGGCTAGTCTCATGGGAATGAATTTTTGGTGTCTGTAGAGTTGTGGTGCCCATGCTGTCCTATGCTCTCCCTGCAGGAGGCTGCACATCTGCACCGAAGGCTCAGACAGTATTCTGCCCAATCGTGGGCCTGGTGTCCCCTCTGCTCCTGTGTTCCTGCTGTCCTGTGTATGTGTCCTGCTGGTGAGTAAGTGGTCATTCAGGCTCATGAGTCCCACATCTAGTTCCACAGGGAGATTAAGAAGAGCTGGAGCACAACACTGAGGACATAACTTGGAACATGATGGCCAAGTACTAGCAGGACCTTCAGGAAGCGCAGCCAGAGCATTGGTACCCCAGGCCATCCTGCAGCCTCAGCTTGCTATTCAGCACAGCAGAGCCAGCAGCACCTATGTGAGACAACCATTGTTGGCCTTGCCAGAGTCCCAGAGCCAGGATGGGGCAGCAAGCTGTCCATTAAGGAGGCTGCCACATGGGCCTGTCTCCAGGACACCCTGCCTGCCCCTTGAGACCTGAGATTCACCTGTCTCAGGCGACTGCCTGCAAGTGGATGTTGCAGCAAACTGAGCGTGTTCTGTTTTTGGCCTTGGCTGAAAGATGGCAGCAGTCCTGGTGTTGAGGGGGAGTGCCAGTGCCACTGACTGAGACTGCAGACCCCAACAGCCACAGAGTCAGATGTCAGGAGCATTCTTTTCTTCCTGCATGCCCAATGCTATTCCCAAAAGTGTATCAACAAGGACACATTTTTCCTCCCAGACCCTGATTTTGGGATGCCACCTGCCTTTCCTTGGCCAGGGTTCCCTGTTTGAGTTACAGGTGGATGAGACAGGTCTGCAGCACCCAAGGAAGAGGATCATAGTGTCCTTGTGACCATTTGGGTCTGCCTCCTGTGGATAATGCTACCCTCAGGTATAAGGCTGAATCGCTCTGTCAACAGGTAAATTCTGACATTTTGGGGTGAGCGTGGTCAGGGAACGTTTAGCTAGGAAGATCTTCCCCTTAATCTTGAGATAAATAATGTGAGGAGTTCCAGGTGGCCTTGGACTCCAGGTTTGAGGGTCCAGCAACCTGGTGAGCTCCCAAGTGACACTGGAGCAGCTCAGGGTCTGGATTTACCTGAGGACATCTACCTGAACTTCCTGCAGAGTAGCAGCTGACCCCAGGGGGTGGGCGATTAGTGACTTTAGAATAATGAGCAGTGTGAGATGATGGCGGTGGTCCAGTAGGTGAGGGCCAGGGGCTGTTCAAGAGAGGAGGTGGTCCGGGTGAGGGTTGTGGTGTGAGGGGGTGGTTATGGTGAGGCTGGGCAGAGCAAGGTTGTGGTCGGGTAGGGAGTGGTCAGGCGGCATATGTTACAGAAAGTTCTCTGCTTCACTGAAAGCCACACCGAGCAACAGTGGAGCAAGACCCCTACTACAGGAGCACAATGTGCCATCTGCAAACGGTGGCCTCCTCAAACACAAGTCATCTGTCGGGGATTGCACTGAAGCAGGACACTTCTTTATCCGGAGCATGTTGCTTATGTCTCTTGTCATCCCTGTCTGTGGCTGATCTCTCAGGGCTCTAAGCCCTGACCATGTGGGCAATTCTCTGTCCCATTTCTCTGGTGGATGTTGTCACCTGTCATCCCACAGACCAGAACAAGAAGGGCCTGGCCTTCACACCACCTTGACAGTAGTGACCGTCTGTCCTGAATGTTGTCCCTTCAGACTGTGGGAATGATGGCCCTTACCTCTGAAGTGGAGGTCACCGCTGTAGGCTCTATAGGTTCTTCCCACAGGCAGGTGCTAGAGTCAGAGGAATGATGGGCTGTCACAAGGCAGGCAGAAGAGCAACTCTCACACACCTGGGGGGATGCCCAGCTCAGCGGTCTCCCCAGGGGCATGGAGGGCCTCTCCCACTGGAAAGGATGGTCCCCCTTCCCAAGGGCTCAGAAACAGTCTGAATGTGGGTCTTTCAAAAGGATCCGTTCTTTTGGAACTTAAGAATTGAGGTGATGAAGCAGGGAGCGTGGCTTGTAGAACCTTCCTGGAGCCTGTGCCTAACATGCACAATACCCACACTGGGACACTAGTTGGTGTCACCAAGGGAAGTCTTGTGTCTGGACTCAGCTCTGTCCCTCTCAAGGAGAAGATATAGTTGACTAAGGGGCCAGTGTGAGGAAAGGCTATAGTGGTCTCTTGGACACATGAACTGACAGTGTCCTTGTCCAATCAGGAACCCAGCATTGATTGCAGTGTGGCCCTGAAGGGAGTCTGTCTGCCACCTTCAGAGTCTCCCAGGGTGGTTCCCACCTAATCCCATGTCTTGTCCCAACACCATAGTGTAACATTGACCCTAGGGTGCCCTGCTCATCTCCTCCCCCACATCACCAGTTTGATCATGAAATCCCACCAATATCCCCACCCCCACAATGAGAACAGCTAGATCGTACTTGATGAAGTCGGAGGCTAAGTTAGTCCTGATCCAGGCTGATTAGGGAGACACAGAAGATCCTGATCCATGGTAATTTCGAAGGCACTGCTGGCTCTATCTTCCCTGATTGGGGAGACACAGCTGGTCAAAGTCTATCCTGATTGTAGAGTCACAGTTCGCTCATAATTTGATGTAGGGCACAAAACCTTCCAGAACCAGGCCGATTGGCAAGATGGCAGATTCTGATCATGCTAATTGTGGAGATACAGGTGGCCCTAGCTACCCAGTCTGAGGAGATACAGAGGTCTGGGTCTATCCTGATAGGAGAGAAACAGCTTGCTCATACTAAGTCTGATGGGGGACACACAGCCTACCATCTCCCAGTTCATGGGGAGACACAGCTGGTAACAATCCAGAGTAACTGGGTAGACACATCTGGTAGTGACAGTTTGAATGGGGAGACACAGCTGGTAACAATCCAGAGTAACTGGGTAGACACATCTGGTAGTGACAGTTTGAATGGGGAGAAACAGCTGATGCTGATTTGCGATGTTAGTGCTATATCACTGAAGCAGCATATCAGTGTGTTAAAATCCATTTGCCATGAAATCAAAAGAAATTATTCAGAACTATAAACATAGGCTCATTAATGATTCTATGTATGTTGAAGGATATATAAGTGGGCCTGTATTAAAACTACAAAGACTTTAGGCATATAAAAAACATACTTTTCTGTTTATCCAAGATGATCTCTGTATCACTGAAGCATTATATCACTGTGTCAAATAACCGTTTGGTACAAAATTGAAAGCAACAGTAGAGAATTGAAAATAATGGCTCTTTTATGATTCTATGTATGTTTATAAGGTGTATATATATATGAGTCTGTATCAAAATTATAAGCAAGCAATTTTGCTGTGTTCCCAAACCAATTTGGGAGCAAAAATAGCAGAGGCCTTTAACTAAGCAAAGTTCAGCTATCTCAGTGATTCCTCCTAATGATTACACATAGAATTCAGTTGTTTTTGATAAATTGGTGTGCAATTATTCACGTACTACTTATCTAATGTTATATCACCAAAGTATTCATATACAATTTATATGCAAGTCTTCAAATTGTATATATTAAGTTTGGTGGTATAACAAATATTCTTCAGGTTTTAATAATGCTTGGAACAAAAGAAAAATTAACTATCTGAACTCAAACAAAGTGAGGTTTTATGATTATATGTATGTTGACTAGAATGACATGTGGGCCTATATGTAAACTATATATGGTTTACAAATAGAGACTGTCAAAATAATTTGGATGCTACGTAGTAAATGCTAGAGCTGATATCAATTCAGATATATCTCTGATGCTTCTTCAAGCATAAGTATTCCATATATATCTTAATAAAGTAGGGTGTCTATTTGAACCTAGGCTACCTCTACATATCTCCTCTAAGAGTATCTAGCCATGATAACGCTATATCACTGATGCTCAACATAAGTGTGCAAAAAACTCATTTGGCATGAAATTGAAAACAAATGTTAAGAACTATAAAGAAAAGCTACAAATGATTCTGTATCTCTTTCCAAGATATATATATATGTATACATATATATACATATGGACCTTTATCAAAACTACGGATGTTTTAGACATATTAACAGGAATAATTTACTGTTTCCATAGGCTAATGCTATGTCACTAAAGTAGATCAACAGTGTGTCAAAAAAATATTTGGTACAAATTAGAAAGCAAGTGTTCAGAGATGTAACGAAAGACACTTTCATGATCCTATACATGCTTAACAGATACATATATGTGTATATATCTATAAATATATTTATATAATATATAGATAATATAAATACATGTTCTGAAGAATCAGAAATTCAAACTGGTATGTCTTGGCATAATACTATTATTCATCATTCTTGTTATTATTTTAAAGTATTGTATGCCCAGAAAGGAAATAAAATTCCTTGTTCATTACAGATAATCACATCTATGACTATGGTTGTTTTGAGTGTCATTCTCAAACTCTGTGCTTTCTTCATATATTTTTATCAGTGAGATTCCTGTCCAGAACGGTTAGTAGAAATCACTGCGATAAATACTCTACAATACAGGTTTAACATAAAAATGGCTGAGTAAGATGTTATAGAATTTATACAACTTCCATGTTAAATTTCAACAGAGCATAACTATTATATGGGAATAAATAATTTGGACGATCACGATAATATTATTTAAATCATTGCTAAACTTGAATTAATTAATTTTCAGTTAGTGATTAACATTTTTCTTTCACAATGTTAAGATCCAGTCTTATAATGTATAGCAGAAACAAATCATGAAATATGAAATATGCTTTGAAAATAGGAAATAATCTATAAATCTGAGGAAACATCATCTTTCAAACATTTGTTTATGTGTATAGAAATTGTATATGATACATTCTTCTAATGTACATATCTATTTACATTTCAATTTGTTAGCAAAGAAAGTCAGTTTAACCTTTGGTGATGGAATAGTCTTACTAAAATCATTTGTTTGAAACTACTAATTTTATATAAAATAGCAAACACATGGATACTGTTTATCAGGCTATTTGCTTTTTAAACATTAAGAATAGCTACAGTACTTGTTTTGGCATAATTTCATTTCAAAGAAAAATACAGAGGTAAGTAAAAGCAAATTCTTTTATTTTTTCTTGACAGAAGTTGTCATATTTTACAAATAATTACTATGACTTTTATGCGTTTCAATGAAGAGGCCTAGAACCAGGCCATCAAAATCTGCATTAGTTTCACAAAAGAGATGGAAAATGGACTCAAAGAATACACTATGGAAGATGAATGAAGAAAGAACGAAAAAAGGAATAAATTTCAGAATGCCAAAAAACATTCAGAAATATTAAGACGGAATTACCTATCTATAAAAAACATTTTAAATGTAAATATCCTGAGATTGAGTTTTGCAACAAAATACAATGAATTAATACATGTTAAAACTCCCACTTTGTGCTGTTCACAAGACTTCAACTTTAAGGACAAATGCAAGCTTAAAGTGAAGGGATGGAAAAGATTAATGCACCTAAAGAAGAAACACAAGTAAGCAGGAGTAGCTATAACTATAAAAATCAAGGTACACTTTAAACCAAAAACAGTCATAAAATATAAATAATGGCATCAAACAATGATAAATATGTTAATCAAAATGATATATCATGTGTAAATATATGTACAGACACAGACATATACAGACTCAACTTTACATTAAATCAATGTATTAGACAGATATTAAAAGAGAGAAATAAATAGATAATTATCACCACATATTAACAAATTTTAATACTTCACATTCAACAGTGGGTAGCTCCTAGAGACAAAACATCCAAAAGGATATACTGTAGGCTAAAGATACTTACCATTTAAATCGGAACATTAAATCATTTTTCCATATTTCCAAACCATCCCATCAGTTCAATATACATGTCCATTTTGTAGCCTTTTAAATAACTCAGGGTGTTTAACATGGGGCAAAAGGGACACACAAACAAACACAAAAATCAAGAGATACCAGGGGAGAGGATTCACTGCTATCTGATATTTGTCTGTTTCTTCAAAGTCGAGTCACAGGTACATACTATGGGGGTTATTTCTAGCAGCATGGAGCTTATTGGACATTTCCGGAATGGGAAGATTAAAAGAGAATTTGCTTTGGTAGGATATTGACAGGGACTCTCATACCACAGCGCTGTTCTCCTCCCTGTGAAGAAACAGACACATATCATATAACAGTCAATTCTCTCCCCTGGATTCTCCTGTTTTTGTTTTTGTTTGTTTTCATTTGTTTGTTTGTGTGTCCCTTTTGCTCCATGCTAAAGACACCACTGGTTATTTAAAAGGCTACAAAATGGACATGTATATTGAAATGATGGGATGGTTGGGAAATGTGGAATAATGGTTTAATGTTCCATTTAAAATGGTATGTTTAGCCTACAGTATATACTTTTCAATATTTTTTGTCTCTAGGAGCTACCCGCTGTTGGAAGTGAAGTATTGAAATCTACTAATATGTGGTGATAATGATCTATTTCTTTCTCTCGTTTAATTTCTGTCTAATACATTGATATAATGTAAAGTTCAGTCTGTATATGTCTGTGTCTATACATAAATTTACACAGGATATATCATTTTGATTACCATATTTATCATTGTTTGATGCCATTATTTATATTTAATGACTCTTTTTGGTTTATAGTCTTCTTTGCTTTTTTTAGTTATAGCTACTCCTGCTTACTTGTGTTTCTTGTTTAGGTGCATTAATCTTTTCCATCTTTTCACTTTAAGCTTTCACTTGTCCTTAAAGTTGAAAAGTCTTGTGAGCAGCACAAAGCCGGCATTTTTCTCAGTGTAATTTCATTTAAAATGATTGTTGATGGATAGGTAATTTCGCCTTAATATTTCTGAATGCTTTTTGTCATTCTAAACGTTATACCTTTTTTCTTTCTTTTTTAATTCATCTTCCACAGTATATTCTTTGAGTCCATTTTCCATGTCTTTATGAACCTAATGTAGATTTTGATGGCCTGTTTCTAGGCCTCTTCATTTAAATGCATAGAAATTGCAGCAAATATTTGCAAAAAATAACAACTATTCTGTCAAGCAAAAATAAAAGAATTTGCTTTTACTTACCCCTGTATTTTTCTTTGAACTTATGCCAACACAAGTACTATAGTTATTTTTAATTTCAAAAAGCAAATAGCCTGATAAACAGCATCCATGTGTTTGTTATTTTCTATAAAATTAGTAGTTCAAATGATTTTAATAAGACTATTCCAATAACCAAAGCTTAAATTGACTAACTTTCATTGCTAATAAATTAAAATTTAAACATAAATATACATTATAAGAATGTATCATATACAAATTCTATACATATAGACAAATATTTGAAAGATGATACTTCCTCAGATTTATAGGTTATTTCCTATTTTCAAAGTATACTTCATGTTTCATGATATGATTCTACTATACATTATGAGACTGGATCTTCAAATTGTGAAATAAAAATATATGTTAACGACTAACTGAAAATGAAAGAATTAAAGTTAGCAATGATTTAAACAATACTATTGTGATTGTCCAGATTATTTATTCCCATATAATAGTTGTGCTCTGTTGAAAATCAACTTGGAAGTTGCATAAATTCTATAACTTCTTACTCAGTCAGTTTTATGTTAAACCTGCTTTCCAGAGTATTTATCAAAGTGATTTCTACTAACCTTTCTGAACAGGAATCTCACTGATAAAAATGTTTGAAAAAATCATAGATTTTGTGAATGACATTCAAAACAACCATAGTCATAGATGTGATTATATGTAATGAACAAGGAATTTTGATTACTTTCTGGACATACAATATTTTATATAATAACTAGAACGACAAATAATAGCATCATGACAAAAACAGACTTTGAATTTCTGATACTTTAGAGAAAATAAATATATATCTAACTTATTACATTTTCACAAAAGTATGTCTAAAAGTAAAGTATTACTTATATATTTGACAATGCTTCCTACGAAATATCACTATATTAGTTAGGCCTAAATTATTTTAATTTATTGTTTCCTATATTATGACTATGTTTTTTATATGAGACATCTCAAGAGTTTTACAATATTTCCTTACTCTTTTTTTAGGTAAGGTACTGGCATGAATGAAGGTGAGTAGACAGGTAAGTGGGAAGACAGGAAATGAGAGGAAGAAATATTATTTGACTCTATTTTGATTTAGTTCACACTGGTGAAGTAGGACACATGAACAAAACCCAGGGATATGAGGCCTGTGCTCCATTGGAAGAAGTTGACCTAACTGCTGCTACATCAGAGTTTATTGATTTTCTCATATTTAATGAAAATGAAAATAATTTGATTTTGGGAGTTTGGGAATGTTTGAGAGAATGTCATGATACATTTTGAAATATTTAAACAGATTATTATGAAGCAATTCTTAATTATTCATTTAGCCAGAGTTTGCATTTCTTCTTAATTTCAGGTCTTATATGACCTAGTAAAATACATTCATTTTCATTGCATATTCTTCATGTTGAAATACATTTTATTTTATTTTCTATAGAGATGATTTCTTTTATTTTCACTGGCTTTAATTTCACCATTATTTATAAACTCAATCTAATTTTATTCCTTGCTTTCTATATTAAAATTGATATTTGTCTTTTCTATTGAAATAATCCTAAGTGAAAGAAATGCATTCCATTTACAAATAATTTATTGGAAAGATTAACTTTCACCCACAATTCTGCAGTCCTTAATTAGAAAATAAATGTGGAAATTTCCCTTTCAATTTTCCTTTCCGCAAAACTTGGCACATTGACATGGGCATTCTGCCACTTGAGATCATAATACAGATTTTATACTATGTTTAAACTCATTTTGAAACCATTTCTTGAAGAAAAAATTCTATAATTTCTCTCATTCTTTCTCTGCCAAAAGAAGACCTATGTGTTTTGTTTAGAAGACATGTTCTATTCATCTTATATTATCATTACCTGTTTTCCATTACTTTTTATCCTTTAGAATACTAATTTCCTAATAAAAATGAAAATGTCAAAGAAGATTTTCTGTATTCTGCAATACACAAGGTTCCCATTGTTCTATTTTCTTCACTTTCTGAGCACATTTTTTCTTGAGTGTTTCCATTTCAAAGACTGATCAGCCTTCAAATGTACTTGTATCCTTCCCTTCAAAAAATGTGCAAGTTTTCTTTTGTCCAAGGAATTTTATGATAGTATTCAATTATCTTTGCCATAAGAGATAAGCCCTTAATTCTAGAGAGTTTGCATTCGATAAAAAGTAGATATTATTTATCTATAACATTTGCATATATAAATTATATATTTAACTTCAGCCATTTTTAATAATTTGAAGTGTTCTATGAAAATCCTTCAACTTATTTGGCAATATTCAAGCGTCTGACATGTGGAAAATCTCTCAGCTTTTGATCGTTCAAATGATAAGTTTAATTTCTTTAGACTATAACAACTGTCAATGCAGATGATTCATGACCAGGGCTCAAGTGATTACTGGTAAGAGATAAATCCTTCTGAATTTAACACATTGATCTCTGTAGGAACTGTTACTCTCTGAATATATATCAGATCTTTTCCCCTTCCAAAGCTGGGACCAAACACTAGAGTCGATCTCAATTAGACTCAAACAGAATCAGCTGTGTCACCTCAGTCAGCCTGGTAGGTGTCCATGGTGTCTCCCTAATCTGCCTGGATGAGGAACAGCTGTCTCCCTAATTAGCATGCATTAGGATCATCTGTGCTTTGCCAATCAGCCAGGGTCAGGAGCGGCAGTGTTTCTCCAATCAGAATCTATGTTGACCAGCCGGATTTCCCCAATTAGCTTGGATTATGATCAGCTGTATATCCCCAATCAGGCAGGATAAATTCCAGCTGAGTCTCCCCAATTAGCCTGGATCAGGATTAGCTGTGGCTCACCAATCAGCCTGGGTGAGCACCAGCTGTGTCTCCCTAATTAGCTTGGATTAGCATCAGCTGTGCCTCACCTATCAGCCTGTTACTGGCCCAGCTGTGTCTCATCAATTACTATTAATCAGGAGGAGCTGAGTCTTCCCATTCATCCTGGTAGAGTACCAGCAGTTTTGTCCGTATTTGCCTGGATTTCTATCAGATGTGATTCCCCAACCAGCCAGGATTACATCATGATGTGTCTCCATAATTAGCCTGAATCACAATCAGCTTTCCCCTTCCAATGTGGAAAAAGACCAGTTGTGTCTCTACAATTGCTCTGGACTGGGTCAACTTTGTTCCCACATTTTCTTATGTCAGGACTCCGAGATTCTCCCCGTTTAGTCAGGATCAGCTGTATCTCCCCAATTCTTACCCCGAATCTGGATCAGTGCATCTCCCAAATTAGCCAGGATCAGAGACAGCTCTGTTTACCCAGCCTACTTTTGGTTCACCTGTGTCTCCCCAATCAAGCTGGATGAGGACAAAATCACCTCCCCAATAGCCAAATCCTGTTCGTGTTTGTACCTGCATTTTACACGACCTCCCTGATTCTTCCCAATTAGCCTGAATCAGGATCACCTGTGTTTTCTCAATCAACCTGTATCATGCTCAGCTGTATATTCTCAATTAGCATGGATCAGGATCCACAGTGTTTTTCCAACCTGTTAGCCATATCCTTTAGAAGAGAAGTAGGGAAGAACTAGAGCCACCATCTGAGAGCAGAGTCCCTGAGTATTATATTGGAAAAAAATTTATGAAAAGAGTGCTCTGCTACTTTATTTTAATGGTTCTTAGTTTTAGTTCAAGTACAGTTAGACTGACTATATTTCCTTGAGTCAGAATCAGGGCATCACGATGGCAAAAGTGTGATGGGTTATTAGATGGTGACTAAGAGGAGGGGAAACAATCTGAGTAAGAGCGGAGTAGCCAGCCCAGCAACAAGTAAGTACTATGTGATGCAGATGGGCAATCACATAGTAATGACATATGGTCCAGTGTGACTTCATGCAAATGGCCAGCGCCAGCGCCAGTGCCAGGACTTTTGGCACCTTAGCAAAAAAACCAAATGTGGCACCCCTGTAAGAGTAAGTCTCAATATCCTGCCAAAACACATGCTGTTTTGATCTGCCAAGTCTAGAAATGTCTAATAAGCCCCATGGTGCTAGAAATAACCCCATAGTATGTACATGTGACTCAAATGTGCCATAGCGCTATTCTGCTCCTGTGAAGAAACAGACACCTATCACATAACAGTGAATCCTCTTCCCTGGTTTCCTCTTTTTTAGTTTTTGTTTGTGTGTCCCTATTGCCCCATGCTAAAGACACCCCGTGTTATTTAAAAAGCTGCAAAATGGACTTGTATATTGAAATGATGGGACAGTTAGGAAATATGGATTAACAGTTTACTGTTCCATTTAAAATGGTATGTCTAGCCAACAGTATATACTTTTTCATTTTTTATGTCTCTAGGAGATACCCAATGTTGAATGTGAAGTAATGAAATCTACTAATATGTAGTGATAATTGTGTATTTCCTTCTCTCTTTTAATATCTGTCAAATACATTGGTTTACTCTAAAGTTGAGTCTGTATATGTCTGTGTGTTTGTACATAAATTGACACTGGATATATTGTTTTGATTAGGGTATTTGATTGATGCCATTATTTATATTCTATGACTCTTTTTGGTTTAAAGTCTACTTTGCATTTTATAATTATAGCTAATCATGCTTACTTGTGTTTCTTGTTTACATACATTAATGTTTTCCATCCTTTCACTTTAAGCTTGCACTTATCCTTGAAGTTGAAAAGTCTTCTAAGCAGCACAAAGCGGAGTTTTAAAATGTATTAATTCATTTTATTTGGTTGGAAAACTCAATCTTTGTATAATTACATTTAAAATGATTGTTGATGGACAGGTAATTCCGTCTGAATATTTCTGAATGCTCTTCGGAATTCTCAACTTTATTCCTTTTGTCTTACTTTCTTCGTTAGTTTTCCATAGCATATTCATTGAGCCCACTTTCCATCTCTTTTGTGAAACTAATGTAGATTTTTATGGCCTGTTTTTAGGCCTCTTCATTGAAATGCATGGAAATTGCTGTAATTATTTATAAAAAATAATGCTGTTCTGTCATGCTTAAATAGAAGAATTTGCTTTTACTTACCCCTGTATTTTTCTTTGAACTAAAATTATGCCAACACAAGTACTGCAGTTATTTTTAGTTTCAAAGCGCAAATAACCTGATAAACAGCACCCATGTGCTTGTTATTTTCTTTGAAATTAGTAGCTTCAAACAAATTATTTTATCAGACTATTTCAATCACCAAGCTTAAATTGACTTTTTTTGCTAAGAAATTAAAATGTAAATATAAATGTACATTAGAAGAATGTATCATATACAATTTCTACACTTATAAACAAATGTTTGAAAGACGATGCTTCCTCAGATTTATAGGTTATTTCCTATTTTTAAGGTATATTTCATATTTCATGATATGTTTCTGTATACATTATGAGACTAGAACTTCAAATTCTCAAATAAAAATATACGTAAACAACTAACTGAAAATGAAATAATTCAAGATATCAATGATTTAAATAATACTATTGTGATTGACCAGATGTTTGTTCCCATATAATAGTTGTGATATGTTGAAATTAACTTGGAAGTTGTACAAATTCTATAACTTCTTACGCAGCCATTTTTATCTTAAACCTCCATTCCAGAGTATTTATCAATGTGATTTCTACTAATCTTTCTGAACATGAATCTCATTGATAAAAACAGATGTAGAAATCATAGATTTTGTGCATGACACTCAAAATGACCATAGTCATAGATGCGATTATATATAATGAAGAAGGAATTTTGCTTCCTGTCTGGACATATAACACTTTAAATAATAACCAGAATCACAAATAATATTATGCCAAAACATATCAGACTTTGAATTTCTGATACTTTAGAGAAAATAAATATATATATAAATTATTGCATTTTCCAAAAGTATATCTAACAATAAAGTATTCCTTATATTTTTGACAATGCTTCCTATGAAATCTCCCTATACTATTTAGGCCTATGTATTTTAATATATTTTTCCTATGGTAAGAGAGCAATTTTTATATGAGACAGCTCGAGCTTAACAATATTTCCTTATCCTTTTTTTTCTGGAAAGGTACTGGCATGAATGTAGGTTAGTAGACAGGCAGGTGGGAAGACAGGAAGAGAGAGGCAGAAAAATTTTTGACTCTATTTTTATTTAGTTCACACTGGTTAAATTCCCTAGGACACATGAACAAAACTCAGGGATGTATGGCCTATGCTCTTTTGGAAGCAATTGACCTAACTGCTACTAAATAGGAGTTTATAGATTTTCTCATATTTAATTAAAATGACTTTATCATTTGATTTTGGTGGTTTGGGAATGTTAGAGAAAATGTCATGATATTTTTTGAAATATTTAAACAGATTATTATGATGCAATTCTTAATTATGCATTTAGCCAGAGTTTTCACTTCTTCTTGATTTCAGGTCTTATATCAACTAGTAAAATATACTCATTTTCATGGCATAGTCTTCATGTTGAAACACATTTTATTTTATTTTCTGTAGATAATTTCTTTTATTTTCACTGGCTTTAATTCCACCATTATTTATGAATTAAATCCAATTTGATTCTTTAATTTCTTAATTAAAATTGATATTTGTCTTTTCTCTCGAGATAATCATACGTGAAAGAAATGTATTCCATTTTTCCATCAATTTATTTGAAAGGCTAAATTTCACCCACAATTCTGCAGTCCTTAATTAGAAAAACAATGCAGAAATTTCTTTTTCAATTTTCCTTTCAACAAATCTTGGGTCATTGACATGGGCCTTCTGCTACTTGAGATAAGAATACAGATTTTATTCTATTTTGAAATTCATTCTGGAACAATTTCTTGAAGAAAAAAATCTATAATTTCTCCCATTCTTTCTTCACCAAAAGAAGACCAACGTGTTTTATTGGGAAGATACGTTCTATTCTTCTATTATCATTACCTGTTTTCAATATATTTTCATTTGTTAGAATACTAGTTCCTAAAAAAACTAAAATGTCAAAGATTTTCTGTATTGTGTAATATACAAGGTTCCCATTGTTATATTTTCTTCACATTCTTAGTACTTTTTTCTTGAATGTTTAAATTTCAGACTGCTCAGCCTTAAAATGTACTTGGATCCTTCCCTGCAAAAAATGCACAAGGTTTCTTTGTCCAAGGAATTTTATGTTAGTATTCAGAGAGTTTGTGTTTGATAAAAACTAGATATTTACATATAATGTTTGCATACTTGTGCATGTATATATGCATATATAAATTTCATATTTAACTTGAGCCATTTTTATAATGTTAAAAGTGTTCTATGAAAATCCTTCAACTTATTGGGCAGTATTCAATTGTCTGACATGTGCAAAATCTCTCCGATTTTGATTGTTCAAATGATAAGGTCAATTTCTTTAGAATACCACCACTATGAATGCAAGTGATTCATGACCAGGGCTTGAGTGATTATGGCACGAAATAAAACCTTCTTTACTGAACACAATTGATCTCTGTAGGAGCTGTTATTCTCTGAGAATACATCAGATCTTTTCCCCTCCCACGGCTGGGACCAAATACTGGAGTCCACCTCCTCAATTAGACTCAAACAGAATCAACTGTTTTTCACAATCAGCGTATTATGTGTCCACCTGTGTCTCCACAATCGGCCTGGATTCGGATCAGCTGTCTCACTATTGAGCTTGGATTCAGACCAGCTGTGCTTTGCCAACCAGCCTGGATCAGGATCGGCTGTGTCTCTCCAATTAGCATCAGTGAGGAACAGCTGGGTTTCCCCAATTAGCTTTAATTAGGATCAGCTGCATATATCCCCAATTAGGCAAGATAAGTTTCAGCTATGTGTCCCCTATTAGTCTGGATGAGGATCGGCTGTGTCTGGCCACTTAGCCTAGATAAGGACCAGCTGCGTCTCCCTAATTAGCTTGGATTTGGATCAGCGGTATATCCCCAATTAGGCAGGATAAGTTTCAGCTGTGTCTCCCCAATTAGCCTGGACCAGGATCAGTTGTGTCTGGCCGGTCAGCCTGGAAGAATACTGGCTTCATCTCCCTAATTAGCTTGGATTAGGATCAGCTGTATATCCCCAATTAGGCAGGATGAATTTCAGCTGTGTGTTCCCAATTAGCCTGGATCAGGATCAGCTGTGTCAGGCCAATCAGGTTAGATGAGGACCAGCTCATCTCCCTAATTAGCTTGGATTAGGATCACCTGTGCCTCACCAATCAGCTTGGATCAGGCCCAGCTGTATCTCATCCATTTGTAAGAATCAGGAGGAGCTGTGTCTTCCCATTCGGCATGCTAGAAGGCCAGCTGTTTTGTCTGAATTTGCCTGGATTTCTATCAGATGTGATTCCCCAACCACCCGGGATTACATCAAGTTGTGTCTCCATAATGAGCCTGAATCACAATCAGCTGTTTCTCCCCTTTCAGTCTGGAAAAGGACCAGTCATATCCCTGCAATTGCTCTGGACTGGATCAGCTCTGTTCCCACATTTTCTTATGCCAGGACTCCCAGATTCTGCATCAGGATCAGCTGTGTCTCCCCAACTGTTGGCCCGAATCTGGATCAGTGCTTCTCCCCAATTAGCCAGGATCAGAGACAGCTCTGTTTACCCAAACAGCCTATTTTGGGTTCACCTGTGTCTCCCCAGTCAGCCTGGATGAGGACAAATGCGCCTCCCCAATAGCCAAATCCTCTTCGTGTATGTAACTGCATTTTACAAAACCTCCCTGAATCTTCCCAAGTAGCCTGAATCAGGATCACCTGCATTTTCACGATCAACCTGTATCATGTTCAGCTGTGTATTTCGAATTAGCATGGATCAGGATTGACTGTTTCCGCAATCAACCTGTGAGACATATCCTTTAGAAGAGAAGCAGGGAAGGACAAGAGCCACCATCTGAGATCAGAATCCCTGAGTGTCATCTTGGAAAAAATTTGTGCAAAGCATGCTTGTCTGCTTTATTTTAATGGATCTTAGTTTTAGTTCAAATACAGTTAGATTGACCATATTTCCTTAAGTCAAACTTGGGGCATCACGATGTCAAATGTGAGATGGGTTATATGATGGTGACTACGAGGAGGAGAATCAATCAGAGTAAGAGCAGAGCAGCCAGCCCCGCGACAAGTAAGTACTATATGATGCAGATGGGTAATCACATAGTAATGACATATGCTCCAGTGTGACTTCATACAAAGGTCAGCTCCAGCGCCAGCGCCTGTGCCAGGAAATTTGGCACTTGAGGATAAAAAACAAAGGTGGCACCCCTCTAAGAATCACTCTCAATATCTTGCCAAAGCACATTCTGTTTTAATCTTCCCAGTCCAGAAATGTCCAATAAACCCCACAGTACTAGAAATAACCCACATAGAATATGACTGTGACTCAACTGTGCCACAGCACTTTTGTGATCCCTTTGGAGAAACAGACACATATCAGATAGCGGTGAATCTTCTCCCGTTTTCTTCTGATTTTTTGTTTTGTTTTATGTTTGTGCATGTGTCCCTTTTGTCCCATGTTTAAAGACTCCCCAAGTTATTTTAAAGGTTACAAAATAGACATTTATATTGAATTGAAGAGATGGTAGGGAAATTTGGAAAAATGGTTTACAGTTCCGTTTAAAATGGCAAGTATGTTTAGCCTACAGTATATCCTATTGCATATTTTTAGTCTCAAGAGCTGCCCACTGTTGAAAGTGAAGTATTGAAATCTACTAATATGTGGTGATAATTGTCTATTCCCTTCTCTCTTTTAATATCTGTCTAATGCATTTCTTACTCTCACCTTGAGACTGTATATGTCTGTGTCTGTTTGTACATATATTTATACATGATATATCATTTTGATTAACATATTTGTTATTGTTTGATGCCATTATTGATATTTTATGACTCTTTTTGGTTTAAAGTCTACTTTGCTTATGATAATTATAGCTACTCCTGCTTACTTGTGTTTCTTGTTTACGCATGTTAATCTTTTCCACCCTTTCACTTTAAGCTTGCATTTGTCCTTAAAGTTGAAAAGTCTTGTAAACAGCACAATGTTGAGTTTGAAGATGTATTAATTCATTTTATTGGGTTGGAAAACTCAGTCTCAGGATGATTACATTGAAAATGATTGTGGATGGATGGGTAATTTCGCCTGAATATTTCTGAATGTTTTTTGGCATTCTGAACTTTATTACTTTTTTCTTTCTTTCTTGATTCATCTTTCAGAGTATATTCATCTTTTGAGTCCATTTTCATCTCTGTTGTGAACCTAATGTAGATTTTTAAGGCCTGGTTGTAGGCCTCTTCATTGAAATCCATAGAAATTGCAGTAATGATTTGTAAAAAATGACAACTGTTCTGTCAAGCCAAAATGGAAGCATTTGCTTTTACGTACCACTGTATTTTTCTTTGAACTAAAATTATGCCAACACAAATACTGCAGCTATTTTTAATTTCAAAAAGCAAATATCCTGATACACAGCATCCATATGATTGTTATTTTATATTAAATTAGTAGTTTCAAGCAAATGATTTTAAAAAGACTTTTCCAATTACCAAAGCTTAAATTGACTAACTTTTCTTTGCTAAGAAATTAAAATGTAAATATATATGTACAAATAGAGGAATGTATCATATGCAATTTCTATACATAGAAACAAATGTAAGAAACATGATGCTTCCTCAGTTTTATAGGCTATTTCATATTTTCAAGGTATATTTCATATTTCATGAAATGTTTCTGCTGTACATTATGAGAATGGATCTTAAAACTGTGAAAAAAACATTAACCACTAACTGAAAATTAAATGATGTAAGATTACCAATGATTTAAATAATATTATTGTGATTGTCCAGGTTATTTGTTCCCATATAATAGTTGTGTTCTGTTGAAATTAAACTTGAAAGTTGTACGAATTCTGTATCTTCTTACCCAGCCATTTTTATGTTAAACCTCCATTCCAGAGAATTTATCAATGTGATTTCTACTAATCTTTCTGAACATGAATCTCATTGATAAAAATAGATGAGGAAATCATAGATTTTGTGCATTAGACTCAAAATGACCACAGTCATAGATGTCATTATATGTAATCAACAAGGAATTTTGCTTCCTTTCTGGACATACAATACTTTTAAAAAATAAACAGAATGACAAATAATAGTATTATGCCAAAACATATCAGACTTTGAATTTCTGATACTTCAGAGCAAATATTTATTCTCTCTCTAAATTATTGCATTTTCCAAAAGTATATCTAACAGTAAAGTATTACTTATATTTTTGACAATGCTTCCTATGAAATCTCCCTATACTAGAGAGGCCTAAATTTTTAATATATTCTTCCTATGGTAAGAGAACGGTTTTTATATGAGAATAATCAAGAGTTTTATAAGATTCTTTACTTTTTTTAGGTAAGGTACTGGGATGAATGTAGGTGAGTAGACAGGCAGGTGGAAAGACAGGAAGAGACAGGAAGAAAAATTATTTCACTCTATTTTTATTCAGTTGACACTGCTTAAGTTCACTAGGACACATGAACAAAACCCAGGATTGTGGCCTGTCCTCCTTTGGAAGCAACTGCCCTAACTGCTACTACATCAGTTTGTAGATTTTCTCATATTTAATTAAAATAACTTTATGATTTGATTTTGGGGGTTCACGTATGTTTGAGAATATGTCATGATATTTTCTGAAATATTTAAACAGATTGTTATGAAGCAATTCTTAATCATTCATTTAGCCAGAGTTTTCATTTCTTCTTGCTTTTGGGTCTTATATGAACTAGTAAAATAATACTCAGTTTAGTGGCAGTATTCATGTTGAAACTCATTTTTTTATTTTCTATAGAGATGATTTCTTTTATTTTCACTGGCTTTAATTTCACCATTATTTATAAATACAAAACAATTTGATTCCTTAATTTCTTAATTAAAATTGATATTTGTCTTTTCTCTTGAGATAATCCTAAGTGAAATAAATGCATTCTACTTTCAATTAATTTATTGGAAGGACTAACTTTCACCCACAATTCTACAGTCCTTAATTAGAAAAATAGTGCCAAAATTTCCCTTTCAATTTTCCTTTCTATAAATCTTCTTGGGTCATTGACATGTGCCTTCTGCCACTTGAGAAAAGAATGCAGATTTTATACTATTTTGAAACTCATTCTGGAACCATTTCTTGAAGACAAAACCTATAATTTCTCTCGCTCTTTCTTTACCAGAATAAGACCCATGTGTTTTATTGAGAAGATACCTGGTATTCATCTTCTATTATCACTACCAGTTTTCCATATATTTTCATATCTTTTCATTCTTTAGAATACTAATTTCCTAATAAAAACTCAAATATCTAGGAAGATTTTCTGTATTCTGCAAAATACAAGGTTCCCATTGGTATATTTTCTTCACTTCGTAACACATTTTTTCTTGAATGTTTGCATTTCAAAGACTGATCAGCCTTAAAATGTACTTGTATCCTTCCCAGCAAAAAATGCGCAAGTTTTCTTTTGTGCAAGGAATTTTATCTTAGTATTCAATTATCTTTGCCATAAGTGGTAAGCCCCTAATTCTAGAGAGTTTGGGTTTGATAAAAAGTAGATATTTACATATAACGTTTGCATACTTTTGTATGTATATATGCATATATAAACTACATATTTAACTTCAGCCACTTTTTATAATGTGAAGAGTGTTCTATGAAAAGCCTTCAACTGATTTGGCATAATTCAAGCATCTGACATGTGGAAAATCTCTCAGGTTTTGATTGTTCAAATGATAAGGTTAATTTCTTTAGAATACAACAACTGCGAATGTAAGTGATTCATGACTAGGGCTCTATTGATTATTGGCAGGAGATAAATCCTTCTGAATTGAACAAATTGACCTCTGTAGGAGCAGTTATTCTATGAGTATAGATCAAACCTTTCCCCTTCCAAAGCTGGGATCAAACACTAGAGTCGATCCCCTCAATTAGATTCAAAGAGAATCAACTGTTTCTGCAATGAGCCTGCTATGTGCCAACCTGTGTCTCCCAAAAAAGCCTAGATGACTAACACCTGTCTCCCTAATGAGCTTGGATTCAGATCAGCTCTGCTTCGCCAGTCAGCCTGGTCAGGGCCGGCTTTGTCTCTCCAATCAGCATCAGTCAGGACCAGCTGGGTTTCCCCAATTGGCATGGATTAGAATCAGCTGTATATCTCCAATAAGGCGGGCTAAATTTCAGCTGTGTCTTCCCCGATCAATCCAGATCAGTACAGCTGTGTATGGCCAATCAGCAGATGAGGGCCAGCTGCGTCTCCCTAATTAGCTTGGATTAGGATCACCTGTGCCTCACCAATTAGCCTGTATCAGGCCCAGCTGTGTCTAATCCATTTGTAGGAATCAGAAGGAACTGTCTTCCCATTCAGCCTGGTAGAGGACCAGCTGTTTTGTCCGTATTTGCCTGTATTTCTATCACATGTGTTTCCCCAATCAGCCAGTATTACGTCAACATGTGTCTTCCTAATTAGCCTGAATCACAATCAGCTGTTTAGCCCCTCTCAGTCTGGCAAAAGACGAGTTGTGTCTCTGCAATTGCTCTGTACTGGATCAGCTCTGTTCCCATTTTTTCTTATGTCAGGACTCCCAGATTCTCCCCTTTTAGTCCGCATCTAGATCAGCAGTGTGCCCCATTGTTGTCCCTAATCTGGATCAGTGCTTCTCCCCAATTAGCCAGGATCAGAGACAGCTCTGTTTACCCAAAAGGCCTACTTTGGGTTCACCTTTTGTCTCCCCAGTCTGCATGGATGTTGTATTGTCTCAATCAACCTCTATCATGTTCAGCTCTGTATTCCTAATTAGCATGAATCAGGATGGACTGTGTTTCCCCATTCAACCTGTGAGCCATGTCCTTTAGAAGAGAAGGAGTCAAGGACTAGAGCCAGCATCTGAAGTCAGACTCCCTGAGTATCATCTTGGAAAAAAATTGTACAAAGTGTGCTTGTCTGCTTTATTTCAATGGATCTTAGGTTTAGTTCAAGTAGAGTTAGACTGACCACATTTCCTTGAGTCAAAATTTGGGCATGAAAGACATGAAACAAATGTTATTTTGACTGAAAAATTAACCATGCACGCTGGCTAAAAGTAAAAATGTGGGACTGAGACTGAAAAATATAAGTGACTCATAGACCTATTCGGGCATTTTCTATATAGAAAATAAATATAATTTATTCAGTTCTTTCTCTGAAGTTTGTATCTCTAAATTTTGTATAATCCCTACATGATCCTATTGTATGAGATATGATCGAGCTTCACTCACTTTTCTTTAATCTACCCAGTTTCTGAAGCATTGAGCTGCAGGCTCCATTTGCATCTCTGTTCCTCAGTGACATTTAAGAAGTGGTCAAACATAAACCCAATAAAGGAAGAATAAAAATAAATTTATATATTAGAATCTGACAAATAACAGCTGGAGATGGCAGTGATTAAACTGACAATGCTTCAAAAGTCGTTTTTCTAAAATCATGCTTCAAAGATTTCAAACCACAAAAGCATGATATGCAATGCTGCAGTATGCCACACGGGGGCAGAAGATGGCCAGTTTTCTTATATAAAAATAAAATGTAGAGAGAGTTTAAAAAACAAGATTTTGACTTTTAAAATTATGTTTTCCTACAGATAATAAAGCACTAAACTCCTTAAATATTTACAGATTCCGTACATGGTTTGTAATAAAATTGTAATAGCATGTTTGACTTATCCTCTTTCGTCCAATTTTTCTTTGTAGAATTTTGCTCCCTGTGTATTTAAGTCATGACACCTATTTCAATTTATAATTATTTCATTTAGCCATTTCTGTGTTTGAGTTTTGTCTATTTCCTCCATTATACTCTAAGTCCTGTGAGGGTAAAACCTTGTATCTCTGGGTCACATTTTAATCCTGAAACTTACATAGAGATACACCATAAAAACTCAAAAACTATTCATTGAATGAATGAATGTACTGATCCCTGGACTATGACCTATTATCCCCCACCCATAATTCAACTGAATCCCACACTCCCTATTAATATTAATAAAAATAAAGATAATGATAGTAAATGTCATTTTATATTTTCAAGCCACTAGAAATAAGAACTTTTCTAGTGGTAAAAGCAGCTAAGGATAGTTCCGATGCACTTCTGATTAAACGTTGCTTCTCTTTTGTTTAGAAACCTATCCATCTTAGGAAGAACATATATCACTGAATGAAGACAGTTATCCTTACTCAACAATAGCAAGATATTAAAATAACTTTAATGAGGCATTAGGTTATAAAACACGAACACTTAACAACATGGTGTAACTTTATGAAGCCTTAGGAGTAGAGAAATAAGAGACAAACTCAATAAACAGAATTAAAAATCACAGAGGAACAAATCTCAGAAATTGGTGATAAAATCACACAGATGACATACACTGAAGAGGACAGAGAAACCAGAATGAAGAAAAAGAAAAGAAACCCTACAAAATGTTAGACACCATGTGAAGAACAAACATAAGGATAATCACATGAAGTGCAAAGAACCTAGTGACTCCAAGTAGTCTAAAGGATATTTCACATAGTCCCTGAATAATGTAGATTCAAAAATGTCCAAAACTATTTGCCCAATATTTACTCCATCCCTATATCATACCACAGCCTAAGTTGCAGATTAAGTAAAGATTGTTCCTTGAAGGCTTGATGGAAGGCAGTTGATTTTGAATAAGTGTTGTGAATTGTTGGCTAAGGTGTGAGGTCTGAATGCCAGGGCTTTCACCATCAAAGGTTGACTAACCCAGACAGAATGCAGTGAATTTTAGCTCTTGCCCAGCCATGATCTTTGGAAAGTAGAGGATCCAATTTCAGCAGGACTAAGGGAAATTTCTAAAATCTGAAGGATGATTTTGGGCCTCTTAGTAGCTTCTCCCCTTATTCACCTCTAGTGGCCCTGAAGCGTTGAATAATAAACAAAGCAGTGATGAATACGAACCAATAAGGGCTTTAGGGCCCAAGAGGACACATTTCCCAATGGAAAGGGAAGGAATGTTCCAGGAAACAATAGGAAAAAATGGTAAATAACTACGTAATAGCACAAAGGCTTTATTTCTTTGCATATCGGGACTGTCCCATATTAATAGACAAAAATATTTGGGACGTGTTATAGTGCAAACACAGCAGACTAGATTTATTTGTGTACTTAAAATACTTTTGTGTATGATTTTAAATTTCTTAGAAGTGAAAGAATGTTATTTTAGATACTTGGATGTTCTCTCCTTTTTCATTTCCAAGATTCAGAAACTATTAAGGGCAAAAAGTCTAAATTTTGTGAAATTCAAACAAAAACATTTAAGAAGATGTGAATAATTCTATACAGAAATGCAGAGGGATAAAAGGATAGATTGCGTATATTCCAATAGAAGAAGATAAGTAAATGAATGTGGCAAAATTCTATTGCTGCAAAGATACAAATTTTGGAAGTTTAGAAATTGTTACACATCAGGAAAAAGCCACTTTGATACGAAAAGAAGTTTAACTTTAAGGAAGATTGATATAAATCAATACTTGAGATAAGGTTAGAGAGAGTAGCAGTATCCTTGAATCAGGTTTTGGGGGAAAAGGGTAGTAAAAGAAATCAGGAGATCAACAAAAGTCTTTCCTACTGTTATTTCCTATATGAAATAACAGTCATTCAGTTTGTTATTTAAGAGACTTGCAGGTAGTCTGATTGGCTGGGGCAAGGGTCACGAGATGGGGTGTGATGAGTGACAATTGGAAATGGCAGGGTTACAAATATACCAATGAATTTTCACTTTTGCTACATGACATGGGAGAAATAAAGGGTTTTAAGCAAGAGAAAGACACACATCACAATTCAAGTTGTTGAAACAGAAATGATTTTAGCATAAGGATTATGAAGTATGATTACAAAATAATTCCAGCACCCAGAATTGATGCCAGTTATTAAATATTTAGCATTATTCCCTACTGCAAAAAGGGACTTCCAATTCTGTTCTCTCACTTATGTGGGTGCCTGTCTCCAAGGGAATACAACCCAACTCTACATCTTATCATATAAAACCATTAAAAATCTTGTTCTTCTCAAAAGGAGAAATACAATAAGAAACATCTAATCATCCTGAATTAACCAGTTGAGCTATAAGGAGATTAGATTGAATTTTTGAAGTATTTTTGGTTTGTTGGGATTTCTGTAGGCAGATCTACTTTCTACTTTCTCAGAACCCAACCCCCTCTCACAAAAATAAAGTCAGGTTATCCTACTAGAGTATATTAACACCCTGAGAAACATATTCTGGAGAATGAGAGACTATAAGCAAAGTCAGTGTTCACTGTAAGAGAACCATGGCATCGTAGCCAAAAGCAAGCACAAAAGCCAGAGATGTGCAAATGAGGCTACACAGGATATACCAGCTCCAATTCAGCTGCCCAGCTCACACTCTGTCAAGAATAGATAAACTGCCTCTGCTGAGTTTTACCCCAAAGCCTGTCCTATTAAATCATAAGCAATAGAATGGATGTAGTTTCAAACCACTACATTTTGGGGTGTTTTTGAAACAGGAACAGATAAACAAGTGATAGCATGTTCACTGCAGAGAAAAATCCCAATGCTAGACCTTCTGTGGGCTCAATTAGTAGAAAAAAGTCACAGTGTGTGGGATACTGCATATAATCAAAGATGCAGTCCCTGTATACAGTAAGAAACACATAAAGTCAATGTAAAAATTGCTGCAGATGGCCCGGTGACCTGTTCAACATTCACACAAGGAAGCAGAAGCAATGATTCAACAGACCCAAGGGAGTGATGTATATATTATCACAAATGATTCAGATCAGACCAAGCAAACCAGACCAGAGAAAGATATTAGAAAGTCCATTGAAAACACTGAATGTTTTCTATTTAGACACATGTGACAACTATGAAAAACTGCTGTTTTCTTTTCTTCTCTTGAAGAAACAATGGGAAAAAACAATAAAGACATCTCCTATTTTATGTTGCATTCATTTTATGATGAGTTGTTTTGGAAATTTTGTTTATTTTTACTGTGAAAATCATTCAAAATATGTTTGGGTTTCTTATTTATGCCTTTTTAAAGCTCCACACAAAGGTTTTACAACTACCACACATTGTTATATCAAAAAATAAACAACTCGCGATCTCCCCTAAACCAACATATCATGTAGCATCACACTGAAACTCACTTCAATTGTGTGATAGAAATGTTACTTTACAAAAATATCATGGTTTATTTGGAGTGTTCCAGTATGTAATGATTTAAGGTAGCATAACATTGAAAAGTTTATGCGTTAGAAGTTTTAGAAATGATAAGCTATAAATTTCAAATATTGATAAGACACTAATAAATTTCCATGGCTCTTCTGAACATTTACCAAAACATTTGACCAAAAAAAGAGAAATGATAAAGGTTTATTTATTTTCCGTGATAAAATCAATTTTATTTATCTTTTGACTTCAAAAAACATGAATCTTGTTTATAACAAACAAAATGAATTATATTAATTTTTGTTAGCCTTCATTTCCTCTAAAGAATACACCTTACCCCCCCTTTTAGCTGAGGCACCATCAGAAGAATAAACTCTTTGATTTGCTATGACTCTTTCATGGTCTATCTACAAGTTAGATAATCAAGTTAACCCTTGACATTTGGGCTTTTGGAAATATGGTCTTTAGCAAACCAAATAGATTAATGATCCTAACAAAATAAAAATAATTTTTTAGACCAATAGATAAAATTAGTGGTTACTGGAGTGGAGTGGGCAATTTGGGTAAAGGGGTTGGTGTTAATAGAACTGGACTTGAAGACGACTTTGTGAGTACATCACAGCATCATTTCCTGAAAATAGCCCTGAAATCATGAGCATAATTGAGTTGGAATTCAGTTACATGATTTTGACTTCGAACAACCAGAGTTACAGACAAAACTCAAATAATCTAGGCTTTTTTAATGTGAAAAGAAGCTTGTAACATTGTATTTTTCTCATGCAAATTTGAATGCAGTTAGTTGAGACTGAGAATCTAAGATTTTAACAGAGTGACCTTTGACAGAAAAGTTTCTCTTTTGTCCCCTTAAAAATTACCCCAACCTGGAGGTATTTCTGTTTGAAATTTACACCAGTGCAATCTTATACCCTGTAATAATTAAACTCTTTTGCCTGAATTTTTCTATATTGCACTTTCCTGATTGTATTAATGCATATCCTAGTTATTTGGAGATTTTCAAAGTCTGTTAAACTGCTTTCTTATTCATTAGCAACGTCCTTTGGGATCTACTAACAAACCTCTTCTGACCCTGGAGTTGTCAGTCATAGTACTTTTTAATGTCTTTATCACATATTTGGGAATAATTCTGCTACTTTTTGTCTCACTTATAAGCTTAGTGAATTTTCTTGCATATATGATTGCTAAAATGTTAAGTAGCTCTGACTTGCATCTACATTCTCTCTCATTATAAATGTCTTGGGCCCTCAACAGATCATATGAGTTTATCCTTTGTAGTTTAGCTTCCTGTGGTGTTATCTTAACCCATATTTATTTTATTGGTGTTTATTTGAATATAGTTTAATATTGTTGCACGGGTTTTGTCTTTCTTATATGGTCTATTGTGTGCATACTTGGTTTCCCTCTCATCTGACAATTAAATTTTAATAAAATCATAGCTAAGAACAGAAAATATAATCTCTCTAAAAGCTACTATCATTTCTTTTCTTTCTTGAAAAATATTTCACCCAAACTACCCAACTGCTTAAAATATTTAACTACTAATTTATCTTCTGAGAAATTTAACTTTGATTGATGGAGCAATAAACATAGGTTACTGGAGATTTTCAGAATGTGAATCTTACTTTCATATTCCCAAAGTATTCTTAACATAAAATTACTGGTACTTGCAAATAAAATATAGGATAACCACTTAAATTTCACACAAACAACAGACATTTAGTATAAGCCCATCCAAAATTATTTGGGGTTTATCTGAAGTTCAAATTTAAATAGATATCCAGTAATTTATCAAGCACCCCTATCCTAATGGGATAACTCTTTCTATTTACCTTTGGCCTTAAACCTTAACTGGGAATCCTCCAAGGCAACATTAGTTTCATCTCAGAAGCAAAAACTTTTTAAAGAAAGGGCAGACTTTATTATATCTTCTCATACTTGAGTCTTCAAAATATTAGAACAAGAATCTCAGGAATAGCCTTGCATAGCCAATAACAGTGGTTAACTTCTAATTGATTCCTTAGAAATTAGGAACCTAAGTCCTTGCTTGTTCATCAGTCATTTTGAAATTAACTTGTTCATTCAAATTATAAGCACTGATACTCTCTGAAAGCTATCACACTATTAAGGTACCCGAAAAAAACCTATAATATTCTATTTATACATTTTAAGCCAAGTCAGTGGGGGAAAACTTTGTAAGAATATGATTTTTATTGATTTTAGTACCTGTCACTCATCTTTTGATTGATTCATGTTTTCCTATAATTTTTGTTCTCATTAAAATCAGCCTTGCTATGAAATAATTAGGGCATACAGGTATAAATTTCTTTTCTCAAATTTATGTAGGTCAGAAATAAATTCAGGTATCAAATCAAAATTAATATATATGCAAAAATATTGAAGAGTAACCCATGAAATAATTTACACTTGACATTAACAACATTAGCTTTAATGTGTATTTTGAATTTCAAAGTCCTTAATTCATTCAGTGGTTGCTACTATGGGATAGATATTGCGGAGAAAACACAGATTAATTATGGTCATCGATTTGATGAAATGTAAGCTAAATAGATGCACCATATTTGTGGGAAAAACATAGTGAGTTCGCTGTGGTATGCTGAAGTTGAAGTGAATAGATTATTCATAAGAAAATGTCCAAGAGTATGATTGAAAGTGGAGATTCAAGGTAGAGAAAAACGGACTTCACAACAACTAGCATAAGAGTAGATGACAATGAAATGGCAGAAATTACTTAAAAGAAAATGCAAATTGATATGTTTTCCTTTATTAAGATTCTTTAGAATTTTCTAGATGGAAAATATTGTACAGTATGGAATCCCTAAAGTTAATATTCTCTGATATGCTTGACATATTTACTGTGGGTTTTCCCTATACGCAATGTAATCATTTCAACAATGATCACCTATATGATGTTTTTAGAGTTTGACCTGTATTATTGTAGCAAATTTTATTGTAGTTAGACCTCTCAAGAGATTGAATAATTATTTCTATTTTATACAAAAGGAGAAATTTAAGAGGTGAGATCACAGGTAAATCATTGCTGTTTAATCCACAACCAATGTGATGATATATAGTATCAACACTTTCACAATGAACATAATGTGATTTTCTCCATACACTTCACTTCTAGTTACTCCTAGTTCTTCTATACGACTTTACTATGATCTTTGCTTCAAAATAAATCTCTCCTCTTCACAAACTATCCTCCCCAACTGAGATAATTGCTATAACTACTGACAACTACCTAATACCCTTTAACCCCACAGATCCTGGAAATGCTTCTAATAAAATTTCCTCAATGTTTTTTGCATACTGTTAATTTTGAAGAAAGAACTGCAATTCTATAACATGTTTAATAATTAGCTACATCAATTTTTAAAGGGGTTATTTCTTCATGCCTTGCCAGAAATTTCTCACTACTTGAAGATTGCTGAAAGCAAAATGAAAGAGTGCCATTAAGTAGACACGTGAAAATATGGCAGTGCACATTACACCAAAACAAAGATAAGACAATTTCTCTGACATCTACTTCAGACCTACATTTCCAACCAAATTCAAAAAATTGCATTCCAGGCAACATCAGAAAAAGACTATGGATATGTTTTAAAGGTCCTCATTAATTATTTCATATAATCATTAACCAGAAACAGGATAGGTTCTAAGTATATTATACTTGTTTTTCAGTTTATATTTTCTGGCATTCTGTCCACACAGTTTGCGTTAGAAATGGATGACTATAATCTTAATCTATATGTCATAGTCTATGTCTAATTATTTAGCAAGTATACCACAGTTTACACTAAGCTAAGAATTTGGATTATTTTAAAATTCAGAAAACAGTCACAGGCAAATAAATTAAATCGCTTAAAATGTTTAAATGGAAAAGAGACACAATTCAGGGATTAAAAATTAAAACTGTTAAAAATGTAGCATCAGTTAACTTACTCCCCTTATTAAGTTTTTCACAATACCCTGCCAAGTCGCATCTCCCTTATAAAGATAATCCAAATGGGCATTTCACTTTATAAGTTATAGTAGCTCCAAATGGACATTTCTTTTTATAAATTACCATAACTGTAAGAGGCTACTCTATCTCAGAAAACAGAAATATCATTTTAATGGATTATTTTAAGGCTATGCATGCTACTTCTAAATACATATTACAGGTTAATATTTGCTTCACACTTTATTGAGCAGTTGTTCATTTGAGCAACCATTTAGTTTTTAATTAATCAAATATTTCTAATTGTAAATAGTGTTTTCCAGATCATTTGAAGCAATACATAATATTACCATTGAGACAATTCAAGTGAAAGTTTTTTTTAGTATTGCAAATATGAAATCTCATGATATATTACTAAAAATAAAATTGGAGGTAGGGTGTCCAGTGATTAAAAACACTGTCTTTGGCATCAAAAAATGATTGGATTTGAATTTAATTTCTGCTCCTCTTCTACACTATAACTTGGATATATTATGTTAACAAGTATATTAAAAATAGGAAAATACTAAAGTGGGGACTGCAAAATTAGATGGCATATTTTATATTTAGCACTTAGGTATACAGTTGACGATCCTTAAAATGAACACATTTTCAGGAAGAATCGATTAGTCTATTTTGTCAATAGTAGTGAAAAGTGGTCTAAAATTTCATTTGAGTTTAAAAGCATAAACAACTAAGGAAACAAAAACGTAGATGAACATCCTGTGCTAGGATGTGTTGTGCTCACACCTCTTTTCTCTCCCATCTTCCTCCAGTCCTGCAAATTTTCATACCTGCATTTTCATTTTTATAAGAAGCCAGTAAGAGGTTCACACAGTTGTCATTTTTCTCATCTTTAAAATGTTGCATTAGTTATAAGCAAGGTTGATAATGTTCTCATATAATAGCAAGAACAAACTTCTGTTGTCAACATAGCACAAGATTTAGTGCTAAAACTGAAGACACAGAACAAACGATAAAGGACATGTAGTAAAACATAAACAAGTGAGGAATATAGTAAAAAATAAACAAGTGAGCAATATAGGCATTGATTATATACAGGAGTTACTTGTATCTTATCGAATTGTTTCTGTGTTTGAAATTATTCCAAACATAATATTACTAAACATGAAAGAAAAACTAAAAACCTTTTAGATAGCATAACTGTGAATGAATTTGCTACCAATAGATATTCACTTGGGAAAATGACAACAAACATCTAATGTTATATCGATAAGAGAAAATAATCACAGAAGGGAAGTTGGAGATGCAAGATATTTTGAACAAAGAAAGTGGTAATCATGTGGACAATCTAGATACACATAATCTATGTGAATCAAAAGGAATATTTAATTTGTGGATAAAGTAATTATAGAATTAAAATATGGAAAATCAATAAGTAAGATGAGATCTATGGTAATTGATTTAAAATTTTTTTTAAGTTCCATGTGTCATACCAAGGCAATAGAAGTACTGATTCATATAACTTTAAGGTAAATATACCTGCTAAAAGTTTACGCTAGTAAAGTAATAGAGTAATATAATTAAAAACATAATTTTTAATATCAAAGAAATAGAAAAAGTGAAATAACGGGGAGATATTTAAAACAAGAAATAAAATGGTAATTAATACAAATACACTTAATCCTAATAAGTATAAATGAATGAACTTTGCAGTTAAAGGTTAAACCAAGTTAAAAAATACAAGGCTATGCTATCTAAAAGAATTATGAGCGCACCAATATGAGGTACAAAATATCCCTCAATAATAAGCCAGTACCTATCCTAAGGTAATCTATACATCAAATAGATATTTAACTTGTTTTAAACATGAAAATACATTTGTGAGCTGTGATAAAATTGGCAAACTCAAATACCTAGCTGTTACTGTGTCTCTATTTTGCACAACTAGAGAGATAGTTGGCCTCTTGTGTACGTTGTGATTGTTAAGAAACTGACATTTATAAAAATGAAAAAGGACCTGCTGCCAAAGAAAATACCTTAAGCAAGAATATAAAACAAATCATTGTAGCTGGCTAAGAGCCAGAAATATAATGAGAAAGAAGAGTTCTTCTCTTAATTTTTCATATATACTTTTATAACACATTTCATACTGGTCAGCAGTTGCTCTCACAGAACTCAGGCTGTTTTATTCTAAAACTCTAACTTTAGACATTTTAGATGTTCATCACATTAAAGTACCTCACATTGCCATTCTGTACATGATTTAATCCATTAGATGGGATTTTTATTAGCACATTTAGCATTCATTTTCTTACTTCCCCTGGTAAATTATTTATAGTAATAGAAAGTGAGCATACATTGAAAATCTCTACCTCTGAGACATATTCTAGTGCCTAACTGAGGCTGTTCAGGTGAAATTGAGATCCTAGTAGGGACAGATAGATCCCACCAATATTTTGGCATTTTTATTTAATTATCTTAAACTATCTATAAATGTGATTTTCAGAAAGAAAAGTTTTCTTAACCTAGTTTATAACTTTTCTAGAAAAAGTGAGATAATACCAATACTAATTTGTCTATTTGTGTTCAGGAATGTCATGTTCTATAAGTTAACATAGAATTAGAAATCTTTCCTTAGTTTCCTTACTTAAAGTGTCTTTCAGTCTCTAAATGGCTCGGGAAAACTAGACAGTCACATGCAAAAGGTTGACAGTATACTAATACCATACACGAAAATTAACTCAAAATAGATTAAAGACCTAGATATAAGAACAAATCATCAAATACATAGAAGAAAACATAGCCAAAATATTATTGGCCAAAGACTTAAGAGAGATCTTTGGCAACTCAACTCCCATCGCAAAGCAAATAAAATCTAAAATAAACAAATGGGGTTACATAAAACTAAAAACTTCCATATGACAAAAGAAACTCACATAAAAACAAAAAGGCATACAACTGAATGGGAAAGGATATTGGCCTTTCATACCTATTACAAGGGGTTAATATCTAAAATCTACAAAGAATTAATAAAATTGGACAACAAAAATCAAGCAAACCAATCAAAAACGGACTGATGACTTTTATAGACACCTCTCCAAGGAAGACATATAGATGGCCAACAGGTTCATGAAAAGATGTTCTACTTCTCTTATCATCAGGGAAATGCAAATTGAATCAACTATGAGACAGCACCTCACACTGGTATCAATGGCTATCATCCAAAAAATGAAACAAGTGTTAGAGAAGATGTGGAGAAAAAGGAACCTTAATTGATTTTTGGTGGGGATGCGAAATGGTACACACTGGAAAGCAGTATGGAGAGTCCTCAAAAATTGAGAATGGAAATTCCCATATGATCTAGTTATTCTTGTACTGGGCACTGATCCTAAAAACACAACAGTTATTTGAAGAGCTATATGCACCCCTCTGTTCATTGCAGCACTATTCACAATAGCTAAGAACTAGAAACTACATAAATGTCCATCAAAAGATGAATGGCTAAAGAAGATGTGCTATATATACACACGATTGAATATTTTACAGCCATCAGAAAGGGAGAAATCCTGCCATTTTCAAACAACATGGATGAACTTGGAGAAAATTATTCTTAATGAAGTAAGTCAGAAGGAGAAAAACAGACACTGTATGGTAGCACTCATATGATGTGCATAGAGCTAGAAAACAAATGAATGACATAAGTTAAACAACACTAAAGGTGGAGGGAGAGAGAACCACTCCAAACAAATATGGACTATTACTGGTGGAAGAGAAGAAAGCAAATCAAAGGGTACCAAAGTGATGGGGGAGGGGTGGAAGAAACAGGATAAAGAAAATTAACTGCAAACGCAGGATGAAAAAAGGAGAATATTGGTAAACCTATTGTGCTGTATATAAATGAAAAATCTACTACATATAAATCAAAACAAGTTAATGTTAAAATGAAATATCACTTTAATAAAAAATAGTCTTTACCGAAAACACACATTTTAAATATCTGTTGGAAAATGTCAACTATTTCCTTTTGCAATGTCCCAGTTAGGCAATTATATGTTGAAATATTGATACGGGGTATATCACAAATATCATTTATGTATCGTAAAAGAATAGATTCTGCACTTGGGGATAAAGATTTTATTTTGTTTTAATGTCACATGACAAGTTTTTTAGGAAAGAGCACAGAGAGATCTTTGTGTGAAGTAAAGCTGTATTGCTAAGCTGAGGCAGCATCGTGTATAACCAGGGAATGGAATTTTCCTCTTGTTTCTGATGCATGTGGTATGAATTGATAAGGAAATGTCTTTTCCGCTAGCTTATATTTAGCATGCCTTCAGTCTCAGTGATACAAGCATATCTTTGATAGGGTGGTTCTAGCTGATCTCCTGCTGCCTTGTACATCTGCTATCCTGCTTCCTTGTTCTCAAGGTCCCCTATTTTTCCCTATGCTGTCCTTTCATCAAATAGGGCTAAAATCATTTTGGTGCCAAGGGGTGAGGGTCAGTTCTTCTGTATCTGCTTCGTGCTGAATATGGGTGTAGAGATGTTCCTACCTAGGGCCCAGTCTGTTCTATCCCTAGTGTTACTATGGAAGTATAGTGTTGGGGGCCTGTAGAACAATGGAATGCAGCATAGGCAGAGTCCAGCAGAGGTAGTGCTTTTCCCAAGGGTTCACAGTTTTGACTTAGTGTTAGTTGCAACTTAATAGACTCTAGGCAATAAGAAACAAACTCTACTAAAAGTTAAGAAGGCTAGATCCAAACACAAGAAGGATGACATCAGTTAAGTGTCCTAAAACAGGGGTGATACAGAAAAAAAGTTTTCAGGAGAATTTCCAAATTTACTAGCACCAAGAGGGCTCTCTAATGCAATAGGAATGCCTGGTCAATGAATTTTTGTACATGATTTTGTACCTGCCCAGATATATTAATCTAATAATAACATTCCTCCTGGTATATTATGCAGACTCCCCCTCTGGACAGCTTCCATCACATCAGAACCTTGGGTGGTTCATGAAGCCCAATTCTACTAAGTAATTTCACTCAGGGCTCTAATAATATTCCTCCAATGTCAGATTAAAACCTTTGTTTATTGCTCTATTATTTGTCTTCCAAATAAGAGGAGTGAAAAAGGGGGAATGAGTTCGGCATGGAGAAGATACAGGCATTTTGCAGATTTGAGAGCCACATCTGCAAGGATACTGCCTTGAACTTCTGTAGTTATATTCTTCTGAAGGCCTCAACAATGGATTTCATCTACTCCTTTCCCTCACCCCAACCATGCCCATTCCTTAGTTAATATAAGTTCTATATGACTATATCATGTGTGGGCTACAGAGTACAAAAATTTTTGGTACATAAAACAATATTGATTTTTTTAAATTTCAGTTGTGGAACACAATGTTGTCACATAAGTCTCTTTAAGATTCCCTTCAGATTTTTCTCCTTTCTATTGACTCATTTTTCAATAGAACTGGTGATGTTATTATATCAAGGCTATTGTACTAAAAGGGAGGGACATAAAAACATATCACAGTTTTAAAATTTCAGTGGAGGAAAACAATGTTCTAACACAAAAAATTTTAAGTTTCCTCTCAGAATGTTTATATTCTTTCTTAGTATTCATCAGGTACTTTGCTTTATAAAAAATATATACCCATATCTGCAGGATCCTGAGTCATAAATATGTCAATAGAGCCTTCAATATTATCCAATGAACTCTCCAGCCCTTGCTCCTAACCACATCCTTCCACATTCTTTAATTTAACCTCTGCTTTAATTCCTCAGTTCTTTCCTGTTGTAATAATTAGATCACATTTCTGGGCTATAGGACTGAAAGGCAGAGCACATAAAGCAATAATGGATTTTAAGTTTCAGTTGTGGAAAATAATATTCACATATAACTCACTTTAAGATTCCCTACTTCCAAAATTTGTCAATAAACCCTGCCCACCAGCAAATTACCAAGCATTCTTCACAATTATCAATTGAACCATGTTACATCTTGACTTCACATCCTACCCCATTTCCTACTGGTAATCGCAGTTCTATTACCTCAGTGCTCTGAACAGGTGATATCTATCAAGCCCTTTGGTTATATTACTGAAAGGGAATGCCATAAAAATATATCACATACTTAAAATTTCAGTGAAGGAACACAATATTCTCACATAAGAAATTTTAACTTTTAATTCAGAATTTTTATTTTCTTTTTTGGGTATTTATTGAGATAACTTTGCTTTACAAATTAATATATATCCATTCATATCCATACAACCTGCCTATGATAAAAATACCAAATCCTTCAAAACTATCCATTGAACTCTCCAAATCTTGCCCCCTACCCTCATCATTCTATACTCCTTAATATAACCTCAGTTCTGTTTCCTCACTTCTTTTCTGGTTTTATCATTAAGTCACATCACTGGGATATAGTATTGAAGGGGAGAGGCTGTAAAGCAATATTGCATTTAAAAACTTCAGTTGTGCAAAAATAGAGAAGATACGAAGCAGCTCACAACAGACATCAAAGTTATAGAGAACACAATAGCTATCTAAAGAACTCCGTAGAGGGACTCAAAATAGGATGGATGAAGCCTCCAAGAGAAACAATGAGCTAGAAGATAAGTTAGAGGAATACACTCAAGAAACAAGCTAAGAGTTGAAAGAAGGCAAAGAAATGCAGTGTTAGAGAAAAAATGGATAACATCAAAGGAATCCACATTCACATGATAGAATTCCAGGATTCTATAGGTCTCAGAATGAGAAGAGAGAGAAAAGGTGGCAGAAACTGTACTTGAAGAAATAATAGCTGAGAACCCTCCTATCCTGAAGAATTAAGCAAGCCTCCGTTCTCAGGGTGCTCAAAGAGTTCTTAATAAAAGAAACCCAAGCAGACCTACAGCTAGACACATTGCCATTGAAATGTCAAAAATACAGACAAAGAAAAATGTCATAAAAAACATTCAGAGAAAAATGATTCACATAAAAGGAGTCCCCATAAGATTGTCAGTGAAAATATCAACTGAGACACTACAGGCAAGGAAAGAAAGACATGATATAGTAAAAAGATTGAAAGAAAAGGATTTTCAACATAGGATACTGTACCCTATGAGCTTACCATTCAGAACTGAAGGAATGATACAAAAGTTTTTCCAATAAACGCAAATTAAAGAAACTTATCACTGAAAATCTAGTTCTAAACAAATAAATAAAAGATGCAAAAGTGTAAATAACCCCCACTTAAAAACAGGTTTACTATACCTATTAATCTATGTGCATTGAAGACATTGTTTGGTAATTTTCTTTCTAAGTGATGTATTTATAAGCTTTTTCTATCAGCGTGATGTGAGCCTCATGGAGAATGTTGGTAGTGATCCCTCTTTTTCAATATTTTGGAAGAGTTTGAATAGAATGGGTATTAATTCTTCCCTGAGGACTTGGTAAAAGTCATTGGAAAAGCCATATGGTCCTGGGATTTCATTTTTAAGGAGACTTTAGATTACTTCTTCAAATTATTTGCTTGTGATTGTTCTGTGGTGCTTATTCAAGACCTTGGAATATATTATTTAAGATAAGTCTATGATGTAGATTTTATTATCCCCATTTTATAGATGAGAAAACCAAAGGTAAGAAATCTTCCTAAATTTATATAGTATGCAAGTGCCCGAGTCAAGGCATAAATTATCTTTTATGCCCAAATACTGTGCACTTTTATATTAATGTTTCATCCTGTTCAGTTTTATTGTTATTGATATTATTTTGTTTGAAAAGTTAATGCTAAACAAAATGTTTGAATTTTGCTTTCATCATGAAGAGTTTTTTTCTTTTTAGTTATATTATTCCTGAAAATTCCAATTTTTAATTTCTAAATTAAGGAACTGAGACTCAAGCTTACATTATAAATTTTTATATACCTTAGAATATTCATTTTAAAATATAGTTGTTTTGGAAATATCCAATATACTGCACTCTCCTGAGTCTCTTCTGAAATAAGTATTTAATGTGATAAATTATTTTTTTTTCGGCCTGAAAAAACAACAGAAGTCAAAACAAAAACAAAATAAAGTCTCGTAAAGGAAACCAGAACACTGGTGGTGGGTGTAGATGAAATGTACCCAGACTGAGGTGCAAATTCAATACCTTAAGAAGCATGTAGTGATGTGAAATAATAAAATAAATATCTATACTGTGTAATATATAAATATATGTATAATTATAATAAAATGAATATCCATATATATCTACCATATTGTTCAATTTTACCTGCTTTGAAATTTATGCATTTTAGAACCTTCATATTTTCCCCTAAAACACCCTGAATTTTTAAAGTATCTGCCTCTTACTCTCATTCCAATTACTCCAACTACTCTCAATCTTAATTGAGACATCAGCTCCTCAGCATAAGAATTTCCTGACCTCCCTATAGCTAGAATTTTCAGTTACACTCCTGAATTTTCAGTTATACTCATTCATCTTATTACATTAACCTTCTTCATTTTAACACCTCAGTCTTTTAAGCATTGATCTATGTGTCTTCCTTCTCTCCCTGCACACTTCTTTATAATCACTTGAGTCTCTATCCTTTCCATTGCTATAGGCCTAAGCCCCTACAACATAGATAGTAGGCTCTCTAGAACTATTTGTTCATTGCCTTGATGTCTTGATGCATATGCTACTACTTCCTACCAAAAAGGAAGAAAAATTCCCTTAATCGTAATACTAAATCATTCCATAATGTTTTCTATTAAGTTTCTCTGTCCTTTGTTCATTGTCTAACCTAATTTAATCTTCTAAAAATAAACTAAATTACTTAAGTTGCATGTATCAGAAGAGTCACTATAGCTAGGAGTGAAATTGATTTCAGGGCATGCCTTTTACAAATGATCTTCACTTTCAAAGGAAAGACCATCCAAGCAATAAATATTGAAGAATCAAGGCCTTGGGCAAATAATAAAAATAAATACTTATTTTATCTAATATTTTAAACATTCAGTAAGATTTTTCCCATTGAGAATAAACCATAATCCCTGGAAGTGATGTTCCCGGAAAGGATTTTGTCAATCTTGTGTAATTCTAAATGAACTTGAATCACTATTGAAGTGGTTATTCCTCATTTCATAGTCCAACTTATTGCTAGAGGAATAAACAACTCTCTTAACCAACAGAAGTGTGCTGTAGCTGCTGCTTACAAATTCTTGTTTTAGACCTATGGTTAAAATACTATGTGAAGTAAATGTAAATATGATTATATTACTTAAATTTTTTTTCAAAAAGCACAATGAAAATTCAACTAGATGTAACTAACTCAATGACTAAAATAAAAACTTTAAAAACCAAATCTATCTCGTCAAAAATTTTTATTTATTAACTGCACTCTTGACACCATTTATGGAATACTATCTTGAAGTAAAAAAACATATCATTAAAGAATAGAGGCAGATTCAAAATCATGTCTTCAAAGGTATGAGATTAAACACAAACCCACGAACATATCTCATATACCGCATCTCCCAAAACACAGTAAAGGGAGTTTTGGAGCAGTGATACACGAATACACCAACTCGCACCTGATTCTAGCTCAATTACACTGACTCAGAGCATTATAGCATACTTCAACAAATATTATGGAAATATTAAATTAAATATAAAATATCAAATTAGATATCAACAAACTTCCAAAGTAAAATGAAACCAACATCCTGTAATCAGAATGTTAAAATATGCACACATACCTTGGCCTTATTCCTTCCCTGAATGACTCAAAAGGGCCACAATCATCATTAGTTTTCCCAAGTCCATGTCCACATTCTTTTAGTGACACTCGCTTGTCTTTTAGCCATGGCACTGCAGATTCTTCATAGGGGGCATAAAATGTAAAATAAATTACAATGTCAAATGAATTTTTATCAATTAACTACCATATCTAACATATGCCGTATATTTATAAGTTATCCTGCTTACAAGGAAATACGTTTGGAAACTATTATTCCCTTTTAGACTCTAAAGATGACGATTCATATGAAACTAATTCATTTTAATGTCATATTCTAAATATTCATCTTAATGACATTTTAAAATATCAGTTTGCGAAATAGGTCATTAATCTACAAATACTTTAAAAGTATTACAAAAATATCTATTTTCAGTCAAGCAAAAATTTTTACAATAACACTATAACCTGAAATTTAGGCATATCAATGTGTTAAAGACACCATGTCATTTCTATGAATAAATACAAAAATAAATTTTCAGCACATTTATGTCAGTGTAGCAGAAGCATCCATAAATTATTGTAGTTTTTCATTTATTGGTATTCTAGTTACTGTAAGTACTGTTGCTGTGACTTAAATAAATAGATAGAACAACTTTAGAGTTCCTGATTTGGCCTTCTATAAATAGGAACATCACAAATTTCTACAAAAATTTATATTGATTAGCGATTGTTCTCACATAAGTTAAAATAAGTTCACTTTTTATAAAAAATAAAGCAAAATGACCAGAAAGAAGTATGACAAATGAACCTGAAAATGAAGCAACAGTTGGCATTAGGACATGTAATGGACTTCTATCTATGATTTTGGGAACACTTTTTTCATGCATATGAAAATAAAGCAATGAGACTAGTTGACGTAATTTTACTCTTACTTATTATACCTTAAACATTGGAAAAAGTTATAAAACATAGATAGTTGGATAATTTCCTGCCAATAAAATAGATTGATATTCAGTGAGTAGAGTAGAACTTTAGTATTTCAAATTAGTAATGATAACATAACACTTCTTGACACAAGAGTGTTCAACCTGTGGTTTTAATGGTGACTCTCACCAAAGAAAATAGAGCTTAGGAAATTTTTGTGTGCCATTTCTTATTATACATAGTAACAAAATTAATTTGGTTATGCAAATATTTTGGGGTAAACAGCATAGTAAGACAGTGTCATGGAGAACTATGACCCCACAGTCTATCTCCTGGATGTTGCTCTGTCAGATAGAACCCTCAGGGATATGGTGTGATCTTAAAGCTATTTCACATATAGAGATACTAATTAGGAATAATGGTCCTGAATTAACAGCAATCCTGGCTAAAAACTACCATTAATGCATGTGAAAATTTCCAGGTATTGAATCCTCTTCTATTATAGACCTTATCTGAATTACATCTGCAGCCATTCTCAAAAATTATTTTCCCCTTCCCAATATTCCACATTTTAAGTGGATCTTCTAGATATTTTCTTCTTTCATACAATCAGACCCAATCAGCTTAGGTTGCATATATGTGTAAAGCTGGCTCTTAAAATCTATTTCCCCTTCCACTTAAGTAATTCCTTGAACATTATCATTCATTTGTGATCTAAAGATAGATGCCTTTGTTATCTTCCAGTATTTTTTTACAGCAGTTCCTGTAGGACAATTCTTCTCTGGAACAAAGATTCCTTGCAATTCCCTCTCTTGCCAATAGTCCTTTTTAAAAAGTGCATGTCATGAGGGTTATGTTGTATAAACTAGCCTCCAGGTTGAATGTTCCTTTTGTTCAGCTCCATTATAAAGCAACTTCTTTGACCAGTCTCTTAAAACTAGGCTCAAAGGATCAAATGGAATTAGAAAGTGGCAGTAACTGACCATACCTGAATTTTATCTGCACTCACCCTCACACAATATTCATCCCCTTCACCAATATTCTACATCTTATGTGGATCTTCTAGGTATTTTCTTCTTTCTTAGCCAACAGACCAAACAGAACCAGTAAGAGATAACAAAAAATGCCAATGGAAAGAAAATTACAACAGTTATATAAACAATAGAGAACAGGGACCTAAAAGACATATACAGGATATTCTACCCCCACCAAAAAGAATATACATTCTTCTTGAGAGTACATGAAATTTTTCCAAGGAAAGACCACATCTTGAGACACACAAAAATGCCACCAAATTTAGCAAGATTGAAATTATAGAATCTCCTCTGACCACAGGGGACTGAACTGAGAATGAACCAGAAGAACAAAACTTCAAGAACCACAACATTGTGTAGCTTGAACACCATGACTAGGAACAATTTGAAACATGAAAATGTAGAGATGAACTATCAGAACATGTGGGAAAATGGCAAAAAGGTGATCTCGAGGTAACTTTATAGCCATACAACTGTTCATCAAAAACAGAGAGATCCCAAATTAAATCCCTAAAATGACACTGGATAAACCAGAAAGGGAAGAATAATAAAAGCCAAAAAATCAGAAGGAAGTAAATTAATAAAAATTAGAGCAGACTGAAGAACCCTACAAAATATCAAACAAATGAAGGGTTGGTTCTTTGAAATATTAAACAAAATTGTTACATCCATAACTAGACTCCCAAAGAAGAATGGACAAAAATCCTAAAAAAGAATCAGAAATGAAAGAAGTGAAATTACAACTGTCAGCAGAGAAACACAAAGGATCATGAGAGACTAGTATGGGAAACTATATGCCAACAAATTCATCGATCATAAATAAATGGACAGATTCCTACAATCTCCCCATACTGAACCAGGAACACATGAACATACTGAACAGATAAATCAAATATCTCCCTAAAAAGAGCATAGTACCAAATAGTTTCACTGGGACATCTACCAAATATTCAAAGAAGAAATAATCACCATTCTCCTTAAATTCTCCCACAAAATTGGAGAGGAGAGAAAAATCCAGGATACACTGTGTGAGGATAGTATTTCTCTGATCCCCAAACCAGACAAAGACAGCACTAAAAAAGAAAACAATATACCAATATCACTGATGAATATCCTGGCAAACAGATTCGACTGTACTTTAAAAAAATACACCACAATCAAGTAGGAGTCATTCAAAGGATGGAAGAATGGTTCAGAATATGTAAATCAATTCATGTAATATTCCACTTCAATAGAGGATATAAAAATCATTTGATCATATCAATAGGTGCAGAGAAAGTCTCTGACAAGAGTTAACTTTGATTCATGATAAAGCCTTCATCAAAACAGAAGAGAAAAAACATATGTGAACATAATAAAAGCATAATACAGCAAAGCGATTGCCAACATAGCACCCAGTGGTAAAAAACTGAAAGCCTTTCCCCTGAGATCTAGAATAAGATAAGATAGCCCTCTCTCACCACTATGATTTCATATAGTTCTTGACATCTTCATTGAGCAACAAGATAAGAAAAATGTGATAAAGGAATTCATATTGGAAAAAGTAAAGTGATCATAATTTACTGACAACATATTACACCTCAAAAATCCTAGACTCCAGCAAAGATGCTGGAAACAATAAATTAATATAGCAAAGTGGCAAGATATAAAATCATCACTCCAAAATCACTAGCATTTATGTATACAAACAATGAAGTAGAGGTAAATGAAAGAAAGAAATCCATTCTCAGTGGCACCAAAAAAGAATTTCTGAGAATAAACACAACAAAGAAGGTGAAAGACCTCTATGATGAAAAGTGAAAGATGTTAACAAATGAAATAAAAGACATGAGGAAATGGAAGAACATTGAATGCTGAAGGATTAGAAGAACTAGCTTAATTAAAATGGCAAACCAATCCAAAGAAATAAACAGTTTAAGGCGATACCCATCAAAATTCCAGAGACATCCTGTAAGGAAATTGAGCAATCAACACTGAAGTTTATTTGGAATAACAGAAGACCTCGAATAGCTAAAGTTCTCTGAGGGGGAAAAATGAAAGCAGAGAATTCACATGACCGAATTTCAAAGTATACTACAAAGTGATAATCATTACAACAGTATAGTATGGCTCTGGAACAAACAGATCAGTGGAATAAAATTGAGAATCCAGAAATAGTCATACCTATATGGACAATTGAGCTTCACCAAAGAAGCCAAGAGCATACAATTAAAGAGGAAAATCTTTTCAATAAATGGTATTGGGAAAATTAGACAGACATCTTCAAAAATAAAAAGAAAGAAATTAGATTATTCAGTATCACCACACATAAAAGTTAACTCGAAATAACTCAAAGACCTGGACTGAAGACTCAAAACCATCAAACACTTGGAAGAAAATGGCAAAAAATGTTCGGAATATATCATACCTGGACACTATTCCAGAGATCTTTGGGGAAAGAATAGCTACAGCAAAAATAACCAAACTAAATCTAAATAATTGGCACTGCATCAAACTAAAAAATTCTTCACAGCAAAAGAATCCACCACTGTAACAAAAAGAACCCATTAAATTTGATAAAATAATCACATAACATAAGATAAGAGCTCAATCTCCAATATATACAAGAGCCCATACATCTCAACAGAGCAACCCACTCAAAAAATTGGCCGAACTGAATAGACATCTAGCCAAAGAAGACACACAGCTGTCCTGCAGATAGATGAAAAAAATGTTCTTCATCATTCATCATCAGAGAAATGCAAATAAATATGACAATGAAATTCTATCTCACACTATCTAGAACGGCGTGTATCCAAAGTCTAGAAATAAGTGTTTGTGGAGGTGTAGGAAAAATGGAACCTTCCTTCACTGTTGATGGGAATGTAAATTAGTGCATCCTCTCTGGAAAACAGTATGGAGAATCCTCAAATAAATAAAGATGGAAATTTATTCAAAAATCACATTCCTAGGCATGTAACCAGAACACAAAATCTTTAATCAGAAAAATACCTGCATCCCTATGTTCATAATATTCACAATTCACAATAACTAAGACATGGAAACAATCTAAATGCCCATCGACAGATGACTGGATAAAGAAGCTGTGGTAAATGTACTCAATGGAATTTTATGCAGCTACTAAGTAAAATGAAATTGTGTCATTGAAACAATCTAGGTGGTACTGGAGGATCATCTTATGTGAAATAAATCAGAAAGCAAATGAAACATAGCATGCTTTCACTCATATTTGGCATACAGTGAAACGAAACAAAACATTAAACCCCAACAAAAACCCACAGGACACAAGATGATGACTGCCAGGCAGATAGGAGTGAGAGAGAAGGACAGTGGAAACAAGATAATGGTAAAGGGCACTGGAACTCTGAGAAACAAGTTCAATATATTAAAATGAGTATTGGCTTGTAAAAAACAAAATTATATTTCAGAAGATCTTAAGAGGTAGAGTGTACACTTGTTTTATTTAATTCCCTGCATAGTTTACGACTACACTTTGCCATTTTTTTACTTGTCGAATAAATGAATAATAAATGATGAATAAAACATATCCACAGGATATGTGTAGTACTGCGGAGTGACTTACCATCTATTAAGGTACCTATAAGAATTCTGCTAAAAAGCCTCTAATTAGTCATATGTACTACTGACATTTTCACTCTCACAAGGTAGAGAATTTAGTGAGGCTTTATGGCCTCTTGGTTCTACTTGCCTTCCACAGTTCTCTCCCCTGATCCAGAGAGGGGCTGTTTTCTGACTCTCAATTAATTATGCATTTCTACTAGCACCTCTTTTCATCCACAGATTTACAGATAATGTTGAGCAGGTAAAATTGGTTCTGTAACATCTTCGCTCACTATCATTTACTCATTAAGAGACAGCAAGAAAAAAATGCATACTCTAGGTTAGAAAATGAAAAGAAACATTGCTTGGGCCAAAATGAATGCTATGTTCATAAAGCACATTTCTCAGGACTGTTAATCTCAGTGCTATTTTCCATTGAACCCACACCCCAAAATTTGCCCTGAGTGAAGTAGAGTGGAAAATACATATCCCAAATTTCTCAAACTACCAAGACAAATAAGCATTCACCTCACCATCCCTTGTTTCTCCATCTCAGCATACATAATGATATTCAATGTTACAACTCACAAAATCACATTTTTCAAAACCATTAGTAATTCCCCCAGAACTCTTCTCTCCTTGTCGAGTTACACTGCTGAAAAATCTCCTAGCGGGTTGTTAGAAGCCCAGGTGCCCATCTTGCAACTCACCTAAGTCCTCAACACAGACAACTTCAATTACACTAATTAAGAGCATACCAGGGACAATATAGCCAACCTCAATTACAAGCAATCAAAAGCACACCAGAGACAACATAGCCCAACTTCAATTACAACCAGTCCAGAGCATACCAGAGACTTCAGTTCCCACCTAACTGACTTGTTGCTATTATGGTGACTAAAATGTGGAATCTATAATGTAGAAAATTTAATTTGTAGGCAATGCTCAAAAGAGATATATTTTTAAGTTTAAAACATGATATCTGCAGGGCCATACATCTAGGATAAAGCTATAGGCTTACATTTAAATGGACTATAAATATTTGAAGAGAGCAGTGCTAACTATGTCACAGAAACATTTTTAATTGAATCTTTCCTTGTATCTTTGGAATTCTGTAGTTTATAGATATAATTCTGTTTTTAATAAACTATACTCTTATTAATAAAAATTGAGTAGGGTGTATGCTATACTATTTGCATTCTCAAAGATGTAGGAAAACCATCAGTATATTCCACAAGTCTTCATCACCCACCTGCTTGTCATTACCCAAGTTGAACTACTAATACCAAAAGAGGCACAATTTGGGTTGTACTGGCTTTACATAGGAATTTGTTTCTTTAAAATGTAAACATATCTTTAAAACTGAGAACTCAATAATACCTTTATGGTACTATAAACGAATAGAAAACAATAAGAAAAGCAAAATTTAGGCAGTGTGCGAAATACCTAGAAGATATTATTTATTTGAAGATACCCAATGATAGTACAGAGTTCAGTAAAGCTATGTGCAATGTTGACAATTAGGTTAGTTTGCATATTGCCATATCAGCAAACTCTCACTATTATCAACTCCATTCATTATGAGTCAAAATTGAATTACTGACCACATTAGAACAAGATGTTTCTTTATTTGGAGGGTTTTCATTAAGAAATAAAATTACAAAAATAATTCACAATAACAAAAGTGTTACCTTACCCCATTTTGTGACATCTAGTGCTTTGTGCCCTCTGAGCCAGATGATGGTTCCTTTTATTTAGAAGGACTTTATCAATCAACTTCTGTAGTTATAAGGTATGATACAAAAACAATTTTGGTTTCAAGATATTAATCATAGAGCTCTCTAGTTAATTTCTTTTTAAATTTGTTTTTATAGAATTTTAAAAGAACATTTCTATTCATCTTTTCAATATCCAATTAATAAATAATTGTTGAGTGTCTTTTAGGCACTAAGCATTATTCTAGTGTTGCAGAATACAAACATTTAGAAAATGCAGTCCCTGTCTTCCAGGAGCTTGTTATTATCATTGTCATTTTTATGATTGATTTCAATCATGCTTTCTATGTTACCTCGGGAAATGTATCAGAAAGAATGATTTTAGATGAAAATATTTGGTGACCTAACAGTGGCTAAAGCAAGAGCAACCAGGAGTTTGGGTTGTTCAGTGCATCATTTTGCTCCAAGTCATTGCTCTGTCAGCCGTCAGGATTGCAGTGTTTTATTTCTGCCTCCTGTGCTAATCAGTAACAGCTCCAAGAATATTCATATTCTCACATGACAATACCAAAGGTAGAAAGGGAACTTTCTTCATATGCTTCCTTAAAGAGGAAGAAAACACAGAATCTTGCAGGAGGTCTTCAACATTTTAAATCAAAATTATATTTTAAAGAACTTACCATTTGTCTTTTATTGATAGGATGCCTCACAAGGGTAAGTGGTGTCATCACAACAAGTGTACTGGGAAATTGGCAGTCTCTTCAACATTCCTTATTTGTAAGTGTCTAATATTAATGTGAGACCTAATATGAACAATAAGCAAATAATATAACAATGCTCTCTCATATGTCGTATTTAAAAGGCTTTTCACCTTTTTTAATTTTAATACAACTAGCACATTGAGAAGATTGAATGAAGGCTTTATTATACTCTTATATGCATATTTTTTATCTCCAGTGTGGATTGTCATTTGTCTCTTTAGAAATCCAGAGTAGACAAAGCGTTTGCCACATTATTTGCATTTAATGCGTTTATTTCTAGTATGACTGGATGCGAACTTTCCTCTCTTCAGACTATATAAAACCTTTGCCACATTCCTTACATAGATAGGGTTTTCCCTCAACATGGATTTGCATGTGAATCTTCAGCTGTCCAGAATGTACAAAAGCTTTGCCACATTCCTTCCATTGATAGGGCTTCTCTCCAGTGTGTATATTCTTGAGAATAGTAATATATGAAGTGTCTGTAAATGTTTTTTCACATATATTACATGCATATTTCAATCATCTATGAGACCTAAAATGCCTAGTTAACTGAACAAATGTAGCAAAGACTTTCCCACATGATTCACAATTAAATGGTTTATCTCCAGTTTGAAATTTTATGTGATCGCTGATGTGAGGTGAACAAGAAAATTCTTTCCGATATTCCTTACACGAATGAATTTATCTCCAGTGTCAATTCCCATGTGAATGGCAATATATGTGGACGTTTAAAGTCTTCTCCTCAATCCATACACTTAAAAGATTTTAGTAGATCGTTATTTTGATTTTTAAGGTGAAGGATTGAGGATCACATAGAGGATTTTTCAAATTTCTCATGAGAAAAGGTCTTCAAATCAGTGTGCATTTTCTTATGTCCAGTAAGCTCAACAAGCTTCATGAAGATATTCCCAGATGAGGTTTTTTTCTGTAAGTTAGGAAGCTTTTCTCATACTGATCATTCCTGATGGAATACCTTTCATTTTCATGTCTTCTGAGCACCTCCAGCAGGAATGTTCACTAACATCTTTTCCAAGATTCTCATTATCATAAAGGATCCACCTATTTGGAATTATTTGCCTTTTTGCCCATTTAGATGTAGTTCTCCTAAAATGAACATTCTGAATGACTGGGTCTTCAGGTTAAGTTGCATTTTCAATTCCTGAATGATTCCTCTCTCTACTGTCTTCAACTCTATCTTGTTCCAACCAAGAAATCACATTGGGCTTGAATACCTGATACCCTCCTGAGGTCAGTATTTCATAGATCTCCATTATCACACCTTTGCACCGCTTTCTCTGAGTGGAATCCAGTAATATCTACTCCTTCAGGTTGAAGTTCAGAGCCACATCAGGGAAGGTCACTGAGTCCTGAAAAGTATTTGTCAAAAATGATTCACCATCCTTGCTATTTCTATTTTGTCTCAAGATTATAAAGATGGTTTGGCAGGGAAAACACCTTCATTTCTGTTTGCATTTTTCCATTTAAAAAAGTAGAGAGGGCATTCTTCTAAACAAGTATCTTGAAGTTAAAACTTAATCTGTTTCTTCTTATTTTCCATAAAATTTTTACGCAGGTTATCTACTATTAGTTTAATTCCATGAGTAGCACATATCACAGGACAGAAATACGCCTGGATCACCAGGTTCTTGATAAGTGAGAGACTTAAGAATGTCACTCAACTAGTGGAAATTCTTTTCCTTACCAACATGGCTGGATTGCTAGGGCCCTGAGACCTGGAGGATCTTAGCAATGTGATTTCACAATCAGAAATTCTTTTTTCCTAGGTCTCATGAAGGCAGGAATAAACACACAGAGCAAAATCCCACAGCCGCCTACAGAGCAAAATTTGCTGTTAATTGCTAATGAAAATTAACATTATTTTTGACATTATCTAAGATTTCTTATTGACTGGAATACATCCTAAACTTCTTAAACCAGTCACTGATAAAGGAAATGTAATTATTATTTTTGTCTTAGAATATCATTTATCTTTCTGGAATGAAGAGGGAACCCAAATTGTGATTCTCTCGCTAGAACAAAGAATGAAAAATTGCTTTAAAGGAGATAAGTAACAATATTTGCCGCTGGGACTAACTGGACAGTTGTGAGCATAAGAGTTACAAGAGTAGATATTTTGGGGCATTCTTTATAGTGTAAATAAAGGATTAACAAGATTTTCTGTAGGAAACAGAGACCAAATACATTAATCATGTTGTTTCTCAAATATCGACTCAACCCTGCCATTATTTTTGGGAATGCAGTCATAGAAAACATGCATGTGAATAGGCATGCAGTTTAGTTAGTAGAAATTTATTTACAGAACCAGATGGCAGGTTGAATTTGGCCTGTGGGCCATGATTTGATGACCCTCATAAAAAGGATGTATCAAAGGAAACCACATGAAAAGAGAGGGAGAAAAAGAAAGCTTTTGTTTTCTTGGACCAACTACAGTCCGTTATGAAGTTTTTACCATTCCAATGTTGTGATATGTTAAGTCAGGATGCTCAATGCACATGAGTTAAAATATTGGTCTTTGTCTAGGCCTTATGCCTTTATCATTTGTTTTGCTTCAATTTTTTTGTTCATTCTAGAGATATAAAATACACTGATGGGTTTTATTTTTTTTTGTAAAAACCTTTGGTTAACACCCCATTTTTGACTAGGTTAGTGGTAGTGGAAATATAAAGTTGAGATAGAAAAAAACTGTAAAATTAATATGATTTGTGATTAATGAAGGATGATTTTTAAGTTTCTGGGGTGTGTATTAGCATTTAAATTGCACATGAATAATGAGTAGGACTTAGTCAGATGAGCAGAGAAGAGACTGGGTTCCAGGGAAGGCAAGTTTTTTTCTACTCATTAACTTGAACTGAACATCCATGTAGACTCTTTTTGGTAATTGAATAAAAGGAGATTCTAGCTGGAGATAGAACTACAGTGCAAGAGATAGGTTTTGAAGTAATCTGACTGTAACTATTAGTCAGCCATCAATCTGAATGCACTTGTCTATGCTGGAGAAGATGTAGAATGAGAAGAAGGCTGATTGCAAAACCTTGGGAGCACTAATATGTGAACTGTGGGCAGTGGAGTTAGGAGAGTTAGTAAAGCAGACTGAGAAATGTTGAGAGAAAAAGACGAAAGGAATCTGAAGAAGTTTTGTTAGAAAATTGAAAAGAAGTAATTTCAAGGTGGGAGTATCAATGGTATCAAGTGAAATGACTGAAAATTTGGTTGAATTTAACTTTAAAAAACCCATTCAGGTCATACTATATCAAGAAAATTTTGGATATGTATAGTCTACTCTTAGTAGTTTTGATGTCCGTATATGAAAATAACATTTACCAAGATTCTGCCAGTTATTTTTTCATAATTATATCACCTCCACATACAGGAGAGATGGTCTAGATTGGTAAGCACACTTGTCAAACTTTTCCAAGAATTGTCAAAACCTAGGAATTTAAAGTGTGAACAAAAGCATTGTCTCTTACCTGCTTCTTGTGGAAATCCTTGAGTGCATTAAGTCCAGGAGAATCTCTTCTAAATGAAAACCATAAAACTTGGCAGCAAGTTCTGGAAAGCACTGTTAGATCTGAGCTCTGACGTGGACTAACGACAAAGACATGTTTTAACAGTTTCATGTTTTGATCAGAAATTGTTTCCAGGCCAGCAGTTTAAAGGAACAGTCATATTTTGCATATTTTATTACAGAAAAGTAGTATAATATCATTTATAAAATAGAAATATAAGCATAATATATTAGATCTTACTGGTTTTGTAATTCTAGTGGTGTCAGTTAAAAAATCAACATCCAGTCTTTTAGTGCTGTCTCTAGTCTCTTTTCATATGCCTTCTTGTTAAATCTCTGCTATTCCTGATTTCTTTGAACTTTATATCTAAGGAAAATTATCTTGGGATCTACTATTAGAACACATTTCTAATATCTGTGTTTGACTAAAGTGTATATTTCATTTTAAGGCAATTGGTAACCTAACCAATTAACTCATAGTACTTTTGCATGCTAAATGACAGTACTAGTCTGCCAGGATTTAAAGTGTCTTCTATATTTTCAAATAAAAACTGAATTTTTCTGGTATAGTTTTAATGTAAAGTAATTAATGGGATACATTTTTGTTTAGAACTTAGTAGTTCCATCTTTAATTTTTTGCGGAATCTCCATACTGATTTCCAGTGAGGTTGCACTATTTCCCATTCCTATCAGCATGAAGGAGGATGCTTCTGATTTCTCCAGATCCCCTCCAACACTTGCTATTTCTAGACTTATGGATATAGACCTTTCTCAGTGGTGTGAGGTGGCAACTTTGTGTTTTTTTCTTTGCATTCCTCTGATGATGAGAGATGTAGAACTTTTTTCATGTGCCTGTAGGTCATCTGTGTGACTTCTTTGGATAGATGCCTGTTTAGTTTTCTGGACACTTTTTGAATGTATCATTTACATTTTTGAGACATATGAAACTTTTGTATATGTTGGAGTTTAAGTTCATATATGATAAATGTGAATTTTTCTCAAATGCTTGCCTTTTTGTTTCAGCAGTGATATCCTTCACTGTGCATAAGGTTTTTAGTTTGATGTATTTCCAGTTACTTAGTTTTACTTTGGTTATTTTGTTGTAGCTATTTGTTCTCCAAAGAATTCATTGAGGTTGATATTGTGTAGCATTTCCCTCCCATTTTTTATGTTTATAAAAAACAATTTATGTTATTGTTTCGAGTCTCATGTCCAGGACTTAGATCTATCTTGAGTTAAGTTTTTTGAATGGTGCTAACGCATTATCTGGTTAAATTTTTGCAGATGGTTTCAGTGTTCCCAACACCATTTAATAAATGGAGTTCTCTTCTTTCATTGTATGCTCTTTATAACTTTGTTGAAGTCTGTTCTTATATGTGTGGCTTTATTTCTGGTTTCTCAATTTTATTCCAAAGATCTGTGTGTCAGTTACGGTTCCAAGACCATATTTTTTTATGATGTTTGTGTAGTAGTATAGTTTGACGTCAGGAAATGTGATTTATCCACTCTTCTCCATCTCCTCCCCTTTGGATAGCTTTGACTATTTAGGATCTTTTGTGATTCCAAACAAACATCAGTATTATTTGAGCAATTTGCATGAAAAATTATCTGGAATTTTGATGACAATTTTATTATATCTGTGTATTACTTTGTGTATAATTGCCACTTTAATTAGTTAAACCTCCCCACCCATGATCATGAAATATTCTTCCATCTCTTTGTATCTTCTGTTTCTTTTGTTAAAGTCTTAATTGTTTTAATTGTAGAGGTCTTTCATCTCCTTTGTCAGATTTATTTCAAGATATTTGATCTTCTCTGGTGCTAGTGAGAGTGGGATATATTTCTTAATTACTTTTTCATCCACTTCATTGTTTGTATATAGGAATGCTACTGGTTTTTGGCATTGACTTTATTTCCTGCCATATTACTATACTTATTATTTCAGCAATTGTTTCACGGTGTCTTTAGGATTTTCCAGGTTCTGTATCCCGTAATCTGCAAATAATGATAGGTATATTTCAACATTTTTAAATTTGCATTGCTTTAATATGTATTTCTTACCTCACTGTTTTGGTGAAGACTTCCAGGACCATGCTAATTCTTAGTGGTGAGCCAGGACGACCTTGTCTTTTTCCTTATCATAGGCTAAAGGCTTTTAGTTTTTTCAGCATCATGTATTATATTCATTATGGATATGCTGCATAATGATTTGATTATGTTGATATATGCTCCTTCTATTCCAATTTTAGTGAGTGCTTTTTTATCATGAATGTATGTTGTATCTCGTCAATTGCTTTTCTGTATCTATTGATATAATCATAAGATTTTTTATTTACACTTTTTTGATGTGGTGTCTTTCATAGATTGATTTTTGTGTGTTGAACCATTCTTGCATCCCTGGAATGAATCCCTCTTGATTATGGTATAATATTTTTAATGTACCTTTGAATTTATCAGTTGACCATGGTTTGGGTGATAGACTTTGCATCTGCATTCATCAGTGATATTTGTATATAGTTTTCTGTTATGTGTTGTCTTTGTTTGGTTTGGTGACCAGGGTAACACTGGCCTCATACAATGCATCTGGGAGTTTAGTCTCTTTATCACATTTGTGGGAGTGTTTAAGGAGGATGGGGATTAACCCTTCTTTGAATGATTGGTAGAATTCACTGGTTAAGTCATCTGGTTCATGGCTATTGCTTTGGAGATTATTGATTACTTCTTCAGTTTCTATGCATGTGATGGATCTGTACAAGATGTCCACATAAACCTGGTTCTTTTGGGGCAGATTATAGGATTCTAGGAATTTATCCATTTATTCATGATTGATGAGTGTGTTTGCTCCAAATAGTCTTCATGAGCCTTTGTATTTCTGTGCTATGATTTGCAATCTCACCTCTTATTTCTCATCCTTGCTTTTAGGGTTTTCTCTCTATTGTTTGTGAAATTAGTTAGGGGTTTATCAATTTTGCTTATATTTTTTCTAAAAACTATCTCTTGGTTTCATTGATTTGTTAGATGGTAATTTTATTTCAATTTCATTTATTTCTGCTGCCATTTTTATTATTTTTCTTCCCTCTACTGATTTTTTATTAGATTGCTTATCCCTTCCCCATTCCCTCAGGTATGAGCTTATGATTTCATTTGGGCTGTCTCTTAGATTTTCTGTGCACTTGCTTGGATATAAACAGTCCTCTCAGTGCTACTTTTGTGCTGTATCCCACATGTTATGGTAGCTTGTCTCTTCATTGTCATTAGTTTCCAGATGAGTCTTAATTTCCTCTATAACGTTGTCAACTATTCATGAATTGCTCCTAAGCATGCAGGTTCAGTCTCTACATCTTTGTGGTTATTGCACTTTTGTTCTCCTGGTTCATTCCCAGTTTCACACCTTTTGTGGTCTTAGAAGACATCCTCTATATAGTCAATCATCCAAAATTTGCTGAGACTCTTTGTTTCCCAATATGTATTCTGTCCTTGTGAATGTTCCATGTACAGTTGAGATGGATGTATATTAGTTTGGGGGGGAGTAGGACACCCTGCATATGTCTGTTAGGCCCATGTGATTTATTGCTTCATTAGAGTCCTTATTTCTTTGTTGATTTTCTGCCTGAATGACATATCTGTTAGGGTAAGTGGATAATTGAAGACCCTTATTATCGTTGTGTTACTGTCAATGTCTGCCTTAAGCTCTGTGAATATTTTCGCTGCACGTTAATACAGTTCAGCATTGGGTGTGTATATGTTAGTGACAGTTACTTCTTGATTAATTGAACCATTCACCATAATGTAGTGCCCTGTGTGCCTCAAGATATCCTTCAATTTTCAGGTGAAATTTTGTCTGAAATTAGTATTTCACTTTCTGATATCCTTTGATTGATGTTGCTTTGTCATTTTTTCCATAATCTTTGACATTCATCCTTTTTTTTTCTTTGAATCTGATGAGTTCCTTGTAAGCATAATATTGATGTGTCATGTTTTTATACACCACAAAATTCTGTGTCCTGTGATTTGTGTGTCCAGTCCATTCACATTTAGGGTGATAACTAATATATAGGGTTTTATTATTATTATTTGAGCCTTTGTTTTCTGCTGGTTTTCTTTGCTAGTTCTTTTCTCATTTATTTTTATTTTCATTTCCCTTGTATAGTTTTTAGTGATGGTTCTTTCACTTTAATTTACTTCCCAGAGGTTTATATTATTTAAAACTAGGATTTGAGGCTTTCATATGGAATATTACTGCCCATGCATATCTATGACAGTCTTTCATAAGTTGTCACGATATAATATTGTTATGTTCTTATGGGTTCCATGGATTTATAACCCCTTTATTTCTGTATTTGCTTTCCTGTCTTTCACTATCCTCTGGGTTTTATGTATCTTGGATTTCCTTTTCCCTATTGTAGGAACCATTTTGTGGTTTCTTGAATAGCAAACCTCGTGGTGGAAATATCTATTAATGCTTGTTGATCACGGAAGACTTTATCAATCATATTTGAATGATACTTTGCTGGGAAGCATATTTTGGTGATTAGTTTTCAACTTGTAATATTTTGAATATCATTCCACTCTCTTCTGCTTGTAGTGTTTCTGCTGAGTGGTCTGATGATAGCCTGAGTGGTATTGCTTTGTAGTTCATGAATCTCTTTTCTCTAGCAGCCTTTAGTAGCTTTTCTTTGCTGTTACTTTTCCTAATTTTTCTATAATATGTCTAAGAGTAGGTTTATTTATCTAGATAATCTGGTGTTCTGCCTGCTTCTTGAATGCCCATGTTTTCTTTTGGTGATGAATGTGGGAAATATTCTGATTTTACTTCCCTGAGTTGATTTCCTGTATGTTTCCCCCTTCTCCTCTCTTTCTGGGATATCTATGATCCCTATGTTTGTTCTTCCCATCGTGTCTGTTATTTCACATAAAACATCTTTGTCCCTCAGTCATATTTCCTTCCTTTTCTTTGTGAGCATTGCCTCTGTGATCTTGTCTTCAGTTTCTGAGATCTGTTCACCTTCGTGATTGAATCTGTTTATGAAGCTTTCCATGTTCATCTTCAGTTGCTTGACTGTGTCTTTTATTTCCAGCATTTCTGCTAGGATATTCTTTATGACCTTAATCTCCTTGGAGACATATTAATTTTAATTTGACACCACTCTGAGATCTTTCAATTTTCTCTGGATTGTTGTGTCTGCCTCATGCATCATCTTTTTATAGCCATTGATTGAAAGTTTTTCTTTGTTAGGTTGTCCCATTCAATGTCAATGGAGTTCTTCTTTGAGAAGGTATCGACATCTCCTCTCACACTAAGTTGTTGGCATGACTTTGTTCTCTGGTGTAGTTTTAACAATGTGCCTTTCTTTTTCCTTAGATTTCTACCTTAGTGGTGATGGTGGGTCCTGGTGTGGTCAGTACCAGCAGAAACCCCTCTCTAATATATTCTATTTTGGTGCATCAGAAATGCTATTTCAGTGATTTTCGTTGCCTTCCGTGGGGATGGGAGCAATTCTTTACTTGCACACAGCTAATAGGAAGGCCTCCAATCCAAGGACCACAGATATTTATCATGGAAGCTGGGTAGTTCCCAGGTATGTCATCATTCATATCTGTGCAGTCTTGTAACTTCTTTGGATGATGAGACAGATTCTTGCTCCCTCAACTCTTTGGACAGAGAGCAAGTTTGCCTTTGGCCTCTGTGTGCTCCTTTAAAAACATGGTAGGGTTAGGTCTCCCTCCCCAATGTTCTCCAGCACCTTGACTCTCCCAGGATGTTTTCCCATAAACTGCTTAGCATAGGTTTTAAAATATTCTCTCATGATGTAAGCCTGTTTCTCTTTTCCTGCCTCTCTCCAGTCAAGTACCAAGTTCAATGTCTTTACCTGTGTGTTTTTTTGATCCCCTGGGGTATGGTATCCACTCACCACAGTTCCTTAGCTCAGTGGAAAGAAGTAGGAGGCTATCATGTAGGACATTTTGTACTCCCATGCACAGTTACTGTAGCTTCTTTGGGTGATGGTGCAGTTTCTCACTGCTTCTAGCTCCTAGGCTAGGGAGCAAGATTGCCTTCAACCTCTGGGTGATATCTTAAAGAATAAGATGGGGATTGCTCTCCTTTTCCACTATTCTCTGGTACCTGGACTCCCCAGGGAAGGTCCCCTGTGCCCTACAAAGAACAGTTTTTGAAATACGCACTTCATATATCTTTTAAGATAAAGTGTTTTCTTCGCAAAATTTCCTCAACTTTCTTTTGTGACCTTACTATACTTTAGTTATTTCATTCCAAGAATCTAGTGAATTATGCTTTTCTGATCTTATTTGATTTTCTGTATCTCTACACTAACTAGACTATAGACTGCTCTTTGTCCTTTATTTATATGTCCAACCATGACCATATTAGTGCCTATTATTGGATACATAAAGTAAATGTTGCATGTATTACTGACTGATTGATTCAGTGTGAAATAGATTATGATCTTTTCTGAAATTTAGCTTTTGTTTTATTTTTTAGGAGACAGAACCAAACCTAGCATGTGGAAGAGATGAAAGTGGTGTTTCTGTTATTCAAAAAGCTCCACCAGAGCATGCAAGTAATGAAATTTGACTTATGTTGATGGAGTACAGAAAAATAAGACAAATGGCAACTTAGTGAAAGGTTCTGAAATTTTTTTCCACTTAAATTCTTACGTATTTATTTTATATAATAGAATACGGGATATAATATTTACGTTCTTTTACTTCAAATTTAATCTTAATTTTCAAAAAGATAGTCTTGATTATGGCATACATATATTGATATATGGTAATATCAGGCTTAGTGGATCTCTTTATTAAAAGCACCAATTCTTATTTTTAGAGCTATTTTAGTTTAAGAGCAAAATTGAGCAGTAAATACTGAAAGTTCCCTTTTTACTCCCTTTCCCCAGGTATGCACACCCTCACCCTTAGTCTACATTCTACATCTCAGTGATATCTTTTTTACAAAGCATGACATAGGTGCATTGTTGTCTCTCAAACGTTATATTTTAAATTAGGGTTAACTCTTGGTTTTTTACAGTCAATGAATGCTGACAATGGTATAATTACAAATATCTACACTTGCAGTATTATAATGAATATTTCACTGCATAACTGTGCTCTGTGCTCTGCTCATTAACATTTTCCTTTTCCCTAACCCTTGGAGACTATAACTCTTTTTTTGCTGTCTCCTTATTTTGAAAATTCTAAAATGGCATATGGTTCAAATCATACAGTGGATATTTTTGAATCTCTAAAATTTTAAATTTTAAATTAAAATTAAAAAATTAAAATTAAAATCAAAGAATTAAAATTGAAAATTAAATTTTAAAATTAATATTTTAAAAATTAAAATTTTGATATAAAATCTGTAGATATTTAAGATGTGCTTTGTACTTTGTGGATATAGTATTTTTTTCTTAATTGCTAAAAGATCTGATGAAATAGACATTACAAGGTGACAAAACATGTTTGCTATTGACAATGACACAAAATGGGAAGAATTGACACAAAGAAATCACACAATACTAACTGCCTAGCACAACTGAACCATTTTGCTCTATGATGTGGATCCAGACAGACTCTCTAGTACAATCTGTTGAGACAGCCGCCTTCTATTGCTAGAGAGAAAAAGTTCATTAAATTTATCCATGTGAAATGTTAAGTATAGGGCATGCAAACTATGAATGTTAATATGTGAGGGGAGAGGATATGTATGGTACTGCTTTATTGAAAGACGTTGTGTAGAGATAGTCACATTTGCTATATAATTTATATTCTACTAAATTGATACTTTCAGATTTTATAGATTTACATTTGATTACTATGCCTCTTGACAATGAGGCCTGTGAAAAACTCTATGTATTTGAAAGTTGATGTTAAATCTCCATTATATCACAGTCAATGACCAAACCAGCCATCATTCACAGAATTTAGACACAGAATTGTAATAAATAAAGAAAAGATTAATATTGGAGGTATGCTTCCATTAGATAAGAATGTGCTCCATGACTTTTGTGTGCCACAGCTACAAGAAAACAAAGAATGCAAAGAAGGTAACAAATGAGCATAGAAAATTCAACAGTAGACTGCTTCTGCATGGCTTCACCGAAGTTCAATCATTCAAGTTGTTCTTTATCTTCTGCTGCTTCTATTGCTGATGTTCATTAGCATAATGTCTGATGACATGCACATTACAAACCTGAAAAATCATGTCTGGGTTTATCTACTCTAAGAAGATGATACAGATAGACTGCCTAGCATTGGAAAGTTGACTCAAAAGGCTATGCTTTAAGGCCACTGCAATCATGAAGAATATGTTACTTAACTTGATATTGTCATAAGAAGGGAGGGAGTGCTTCCTTTGTATTGCCATGCTGTAATGTACAGAATCTGTCAATGATACTTCCTAGTGAATAAGTCATTTTATCCTAAACTCTGATAAAGTGCTAGAGAATTGGCATAGTGTCATTGAAAATAATTACACTCTATTCAAAGTTTTCCTAATATTCAATTTTCATAAAAGTCCTGCCATTTTAGTTTGACATTGACAGTTTAGGATGCTGATTCTGCTAATGACTCTATTTTCCTTCAGCTTTATAGTATTTTTTAGGATTATAATCACTGTGAACAGCAGTTCATTTGTAGGTACCAAATTTTGATAAATGCTGTTCTTTCTTTTGCATTTGTTAAATATAGAGTAGGGAAAGCGTTTAATTGAGAAAACTAAATTGATTTGTATTCATTGTAGTATGTGTATCCATACTGTAGATGTGGTATCCAAAGAGTATTTTTAAAAGCATCAGTCTTACACTTTTAATATTAAGCGATTTTTCTGGTTTTGATTTAAATGTGTTTTACTCTTGTTAATAGTGGATGGGAGTTCTGAAGAAGACACTTTAAGCAGATAGGTTCATATGAATTAAAGTAAGTAATGTGTTCCTTAAGCAAATGATAAGAAACAAACACATCCTAAGTGTTTTACTCGAGGCTAGACATATGTTATCGCATATATTCATCACAAAAAGCTTGCAAAGCAGGTAAAGCTTTTTAAAATTAACAACTGTGGTTCAGTGAGATTTATTAATTGACCCGATCCCATATTAACAGCTAACCTATTAATTGATCACTATCCTGCCTGCTCTCAAACTCTCTCTGTTACCTCTAAGGATGGTAAGTCCCTGGTTAGCATGGGAATGAAGATACAGATACTAACAGAATAACTCAAATTTAAATTTACTTTTATCTCTATTTAGATTTTTTTCTAAGAAGCATGCTACTGATAATGTATGACAAGTACAGCAATAACCAAATTCTTTTTTTCACTTTGCTATTTTAGGGAAGACTTCAGTTAGCTATGGGCACAAAACTATAGGTTTTACCTAAGGAATACCTGATCAGAAAGTTTTATATGGGTATAAGGCTTCTGTATGCTTTCTGAGATTGTTTTATGTAACAGAAATATGCAACCAAATTCAATATTTATTTAGAGGCTATTTCTAGCTGTTTCCTCTACTTTATGACCTCATTTTTTTTCTCTACAGGATAGTGCCCTGCTCAATTTCATAAAGTTTCACTTTCCTTTTTTGGTGCAGTGTCGTGTACTTCCATACTTTCCATAATTTTGTTTGCAGTATTTTCTTGATTTTTATTTGTGCCTCTTAGTTAGCTTGCTTGTTTTTTGGTACACCTCTTAATCTATTTATGTTTCTATTCTGCCAGCGAGATAACAACTTTTATGAATAGATAAAATCAGAAGTTCATAAAATTTCACACTTTTAATGAATCATACAGATCATTTAAGTAAAACATCCTTAAGTACTTCAATCCATACTTCTAATTCTGTCAGTGTTGTTATTAAAATATAGAATTTGAGACACTAAGTGATTTAGATGGCATGACGGATCCGCTGAGTTACAGAAATTACATTTAGGTTTATTTATTTATGATCCCATGGGTGATTAATTTAATAATATAAAGGTGGAAATGGCCTTATTGAATACAGTAGAGGATACTAAGAATCAAGTTTGCAAGGGGAAGTCATATAAGATGAAAACACTGGGTTAGAATTATAAAGGTTGTAGATAAGTGTTGAGAATATTAGAGTTTATGGCAAGTTAGATGAATCACAGGAATGTGTGACACAATGCAGTGGGAGCTATTCAGAAAGTCATATAAAATGAGGGCTCAAAAGTAGCCCAGATATGTTGTTGCCTTTTTGTTTGTTTAATGGCAGAAAGTAGAATACTTCATGTTTCTATCAAAATTATAAAATAAGTTGAACCACTAAGATGATTCTCTTTATAGAAAATAGGGATATAGTATCCATTCATCCCAAAGTGATTGAATTACATCATTTCAAGGACTAGGGAAATAGGGAATACTAAACTATATAATTCTATGGCTGAAGGAAAGTGTCTCATCATTCCCACCTCTGTTCTCAAATGACTTATGAACTTTGCATGTAGCTGTTGGATGAGAAAGATGTAGGATTGACTGTCCACTCAGTCATAGATCTGTTGATTAGCTTTCAACATGCTGATGTTGGGACTAGATAACAGAATCAATTTATCTTGCTTCCAGGAGTAGGGAGATAGAGTTCTTATACTTGATCACTGGAAACCATCCTTCTTTCAGGTATCTGTGCTTTCTTAGACTGAAGATTTGAAAGGGTGGAGAACAACATTGAGTTCTATATAAGAGTGTTGTGAGGGTTGAAGGCATATTAAGAAACATGTTAGAGAGTACATAGGGAAAAAGAGGTACAACTACCAGGACTCTCCTTTAGTGCAGTTTCTCTCCTAAATGTTACTGACTATTCAAGTGCTTGCTACTTTATGTGAACCTATATAAGACATGACCTGTAATGCAAATGAATTTGACTTTAACATTTTAATGTTTTCTTCAATCTCCCTGGGGAATAGAATAACATATGAATAAAACAATATAAAAAGAAGAACCAAGACTGACATCTGTGACTGCCACAGATTTGTCTTTCAATAAAGGACAATGGAGAAGAGGACTGTGTATTTTTTGAACTAGGTTTAGATTATTGTGTTTGTTGATTTCATGTAACAAAATTAATGTCAACGATTCATTGGAGTTTTGGTTTAGCCTTCCAGATTTTTGTTGAAAATAAATTATTTTCATACTTTGCCAATATATTGGATGTCATTTTACTTATGGGAGTTAAAAATATGTCTACTGGCTATTTGACAGTTTAGGAGAGTTGGGTAAAATAGAAAATTAAAGGCTTCTAATGTATGATAGTCAAATTTTGATTATATCAAGAATCTTCTGTTAAAATGAAAAGATATTTCACTATTTATTTTTTATAGAAATTAAATCACACACAATTTTTTAAATATTTTATCTGAAAAGGCATTCTAACAAACCACCAGGTTTGACGATTCATGGCTTACGTCCATTGATGATGATTTAGATTTTTATGCAAGATAATATTTTCTCTGGTGAAATCAATCTTCCCACTCTGAATTGGGTTTTCTGTAGTGTTTACTCTTAATATTTAGCTGTGTTCTACCCATCAACATTTCATGTTTGCAATGGAAAGTGATTTGTCAAGGTTAGAGAAATTTGGTCTTTGCTATCCTTCATTTTTCCTTCCTTGTTTCCTTCCTTCCATCCTTCTCTCACTCCCTTCTTTCTAGGATCTATAAAAAATATGGACTTGAAAATATAAGGTGACACTAAAATTATGATAGGGAAAACTTCCCACAATGAAGAAAAATTGGACATTTGGTCAAGAATAAAAATGTTTTTTAAAATCTTAATAATGTAGCATTTTAAATATATAATGACTAAAATATCCATGGGTTCATTTATTTGAGTATTAATGGAATATTCTGCTATATTTAATTAATAAAATTATAGCATATGTAATATGGATGCTTTTTCTTGGACACTTTTTGTTATTTATATTGTTATCAGAGAATTTTTCCCTTTATTTCTATCTTTGGGTCTCTATTGACAAAAAACGTAATTAAGAATTATGTGTATTTTGAAATAAAATGTTCTAAAAATCTATGTAACAAATTGATACCACTGTATTCTCTAAATAATATCATAAAAGTATCTATAAAGTTCCTTATCTAATTGAAGTTTTTTTCTAAAGAACCAGTTCAAAAAGCAAACTCTGCTAATATTTTCATAGTAAAAGTTCACAGTTCAGAAATATTTTCTATTATTTTGCAGAAAAATATCTGCTCTGAGTTCTATCTCATACAATAGTTAACATCATTTGTTTTGTATTATAGCATTTTAAATCACCTTTTACTTGCTCCTGTTTATCAGTAAGCTAATGTAGAGCAGGAAGATAATTTACATATCCAGGATCAATTAGAATACGTTTTGCTGGTAAGAAAGATTTTGATGTTTTAAATGTGAATGCATCAACTGACAAATGGAATTATATATAATAGAATTATATATAATTATATGTAATGCATAATATGTCTCCTAATTAAATCTATTTGAATTCCTAAAAATGACTTAAATCTATTACCTTTTAATGGGCAATTTGTGTAATTATAACTTATATTCTGAGGAAATACGTCAAGGATAAAAAGGAAATAAGTGATGAATACCAAAGGTTGTTACTGTGTATGTTTTGTATCCTCGTCTGTAAGCTTAGTATTTTAGATTGGAACTCCTCAACCACATTTTAGCCAATATCTGTTTCATTAAATGTATATTTTCAAGAAAAATCTGTATCTTTATAATTCTGATTGCTAATTATATCATCATTTATAACAAGGTATATGGAAATACATTTTTCCGTAAAAGCAATTTGCAGCTTTTTATTAGCACAGTATTTATAAAGATATAAATATAGTAATATAGTAGGGCAATATAACCAAAAGCCTCTATTTATAAATATATGTATATATTATGAAGTGAGATATGTGGATAAATACACATATATATTTCAGCATATAATAAAATAAGAAAGAATTGAAAATAATTATATGACTATTTGATGAGAAGCAATTTATACAATTTGCATTCCAATACACTAGACTGAAAATAAATTCTTATTTACCTCTTACTAGAGGTTGTCCATGCAAATATAAAGCATACAAATACACTCTAAAAATCTATCAATTTAAATTTCTTAACATTGATTATTTTAGCAATACTTCAAGCTACTCAATGATAAATATTTCTTTCAGATAATTTTTGTAAAAATGTCTATTATGTGTATAATAATCATTAACGTTTAAGAGAAGTAGAATTTGGGGTTACTTATGTTATTTCTCAGTCTTTTCTCCATTTGATAAGTTATAACAAATGAATAAATGGCAATAAATCTCCATAGAAGTCTACATTTGAATAACTCTAAAACCTGTACTCTGTATGCTTTCCATATGATCCGAAAGTAATGGTGAATATTACAATCATTTTATCAGATTTTATGCTTTTTAATTTAAAGTGGTTACACTTTTCTAGAATTATTGAAAACCAAAGTTATGCAAGCTAAGGTCATCAGAAATCCAAGAAAAACAGTAATCTATTTAAACTCATTCAAACTTCTGTTATTCATATTTTGAAATTACACATATTTTTATGTTCTCTTTACTCTGTTTTTACCATAGTGGAAGCACAATGTGATTTGATTCATATTTATCCCAAAGCATCAAAGATGAAGATTTTCCATATTCAGCTCCTCCATTACCTAAATGGCACCTAAAATTTGTTGCTAGGTATTTATTAATACATGATGCAATAAAGGTAATATGTTGTCCCCCTTTTATACATTACCACTTCCCTCTGATCCTTTTGATATAATGATAAAAAGGATATTAGAAATCAAAGTCCTTAATCCACAGGAAATTAGCAGAATAAAAAAATCTATGTGTGTAGGACTGAGACTTATATAATTTGAAGAGAGCAAAGAATTATTAGCCATGATATTATGGAAGGAAATTATTTAAAGGTGACTACAAGAAGCAGCTGATTATGAAGATGAAGAGGAGAAAATGATAAGATCAGGGCCAGCCATGTCTACCCAATAAAGTAGGTCAGGGGCAGCTGTATCTACCCAATCAGTCTGGATCAGTACAAGCTGTGTCTCCCTCATCAGAGTAGGTCAGATCAAGCTGTGTCTCCTGCATAATACTAAGAGCAAGTTGTGTCTCCTCCATCGGGGTAGATCAGGACCATCTATGTCTTCCCTATCAGCCTGCATCACAATAAACTGTGTCTCCCACAACAACATGGATCAGGACAAGCTGTGTCTCCCCCATCAGTGAAAGTAAGAGGCAGTGTGTCTCCCCTATCAGGTAATCCAGGACCAGATGTATCTCCCCTATCAGACGAGATAGGGCCACCTGAATGTCTCCAGTTAGACTGGATTAGGATCAGATGTGTCACCAACATCAGTTTCGATAAGGATCAGCTGTGTTTCCACAATTAGTCTCTATCAGGGTTATGTGTGTCCCAATCAGTCTGGATCATAATCAGCTATATCTCCCTAAATAGCCTGGATAAGGGCCAGCAGTGACACCAAGTCAGACTATGTAAGAGACAGCTGTGTCACACCTATCGGGCTAGATCTGGACAAGCTATGACTCCCCCATCAGAGTAGGACAGGGCCAGCTGTGTCTACCCCAACAGCCTGAATCAGGAACAGCTGTCTCAACCATAAGACTAAATCATGGACAGCTCTGCTGCCCAATCAGCTTGGATAAGTACATGCAGTCTCACCTATCACATTAAGTAAGATTAGAGGCCATATGTATAGCTAGTATATGTTCAAATACACTCCTGTTCTCTAATAAGACATATATGGAAAATATATTGTTAAAGAGACACAGAGATATACCTGAATTGCGCTTGTTTCAAGCTTTTACTACATTGCACCCAAAGACAGTTTGTGATATCACTGAAGTTTGCTTGTTTATTGTTGGGGACTTGGGCCAGGCCACAAAGCCAGGCTGATGCAATCCAACGGAAAATTGCACTCAGAGGCACCTCAGCCACTTCCCTGTTTGCCTAACGGTCGTCTCCCTATTTCATAAAGCATAAACATTAGCAACCAAGAACATTAGCAACCAATCAGTTAGCAACCAATCAGAGCCTTGATTACGAGCACTAGCAATCAGAGTCTTGATCATGCACTGTACATGCACCCACCCTCCAATCCAACTAAAGAGCACGCAGCAGACATGCACAGGGGCCACCTATCAGAACTACTTCCCTTCTTTTCCCTTTCTATATAAGTCCCTCCATCTTAATAAAATTTTGCAGCTTGATCAGAATTCGTTGTCTTGCTGTCATTTTTCGCGCCTCTTGTC
>RJWH01005138.1:57586-84866 GCA_004363575.1 Solenodon paradoxus | reverse complement strand
CCTCCTCCTCCTCCACCTCCTCCTCCTTCTCTTCTGAAGTTTGGTTGGGTTCTTTCCAACAGAGCAGGTAACTCCATAGGACAGCTGTGTTGCAGTCTGAAATAGTTTTGTCTCGGCCCTTTCACAAAGAAGGTGAAACTTACCCTCCCTGGTCCTTGAGTGGAAAGCCTTGCAAAATTAAAACAACTTTGCGTTCTAGAGAAATAAGCTGTGATGTATTACACAAGGGTCACATTTTTAATGCTACTGAAGATATAGTTACTACTGTTGATTTTCAGATACATTCATACCTTTCCTATGGCCAAAAAAATGCAGTGTTGACAGGTGCTAAATATAGGTCAGGTGACGCTCTCCTTCTCTGGAGCTGAGTAGGAAAGTGTTAATTCTACAAGCATTCCCACAGGCCGGTATCATGACTAAAATCTTTAGGGAAGGAAGTTTTTCTCTACAGATGTTAGACCTCAAGTGAAAGGCGCTATTAGATGGATGTCTTGTTCAGTTCTACGTGCCATGCAGGGCAGACTCAAAATTTAGAAGCATTTAAGGGCTGTGCTGTGGCTATGTCTTTCCCATAGAAACATGCAGTAGAGTAACGGGGGGCAGACGTATCATTTAACAAATCGTTTTTAAAGGAAAGGTGCCTGCAGGAATGAAGGTGGGTAGGCAGGCAGGCAGGAAAGAAGTGGGCAGGAAGAGAGAGGAGGAGGAAGCATTTCTTTCTTTCTTTTTATTTTTTTTTCATTTAGCTGTTCACACGCGTTGTTTCCCCCTAGACCTGGGATTCACACCCAGGGGTATGTGGCCTGCGCTCCTTTGGAGGTGATTAACCTGTTACTCTATCAAGAAGGACTGCAGATGAATCATTTTTATGTTACTTAGTTTTACATAGTACTTGAAAGCAAATTCTTTCCTTCTTCCACTTGACATTCGGTGACCAAACCAATGAGGTCAAATGGGATAGCGTGGTAGCCAGAAGGCATTTGAGTGCTCGCGGAAACCCATCAGCGCTTTTATATTACCGGCATCTGTCAGGCTCATCTTTAACCTTGTTGAAGGGAGAGGATTTTCAATCCTTTCCGTTCTCTTTACTGTGTGACAAGTCTCAACTGAGAATGAAGTTTTCAATGAGTGAGTTATCCAATCAGTTCCTGGAAGAAATGGGTTATCAGAGCAGCATTTCTCCTCCTCCTCCTCCTCTTGATTATTATTGCTGTTATTATTATTGATTATTTTAGCTTCTAAACAGCAACCGAGAATGCCAGGACAATATGTGAGGACTAAGGGAGGACTAGATTTATCGGAGCCCAACTAGATTCCAGTTCGGGAATTGACAAGTGAACTCAGAAGCATGGCTTGTTGATTGCTTTTTCCTTTGATAGTGTTAGTCTCCCACGTGGACTAGGTCTGGAAGGTGGGGACAATTTTGATACAAGGTTTGAATTTCTACCGACTCCATATTCTCAAGAACTTTGAGCTGTGCCTGATCACGTTGGTTCTGCACCTGCACAAGCTTTAGTCTGTTACAGGAATAACAAGGAAGTCAGTTCCTTGCTGCATAGCTATCTGACATGTGCCAAAGGGAATGTTTGCGCTAAAGATTCCCTGAGCATATTTATCCTAAAATTTGATTCTCTAAGGATTAAATACATAATTGTAAATATATGTAGAGATAATATATACATAAAGCATGTCTTGAATTCTCTCTTTCTGTGTTTGTCTTTGTCTCTGTCTTGTTCTGTGTCTCTACATCTATACCTATTCCTATATCTTTATTTACACCCATATCTTTGCCTATCCCTATCCCTCCATCTATCTAGAACTATACCTACACCGCTGTCTATCTAGAATTATACTTCTCTATCATCTATATCTATCTATACCTAATCTATATCTATATATCTGTATCTATAGCTATATATTCAAAATAGTTTCCAGATTTTGAAGTCCATTACATGAATTGACAAAGTCGAATTTTTAGTACAGATAAGAGCAAAACTTCTTGAAAATAAAAGATGGTCACCTCTTTGGTCAGAGGAGGCACAATTTTAACAACCCAGCAGAAGTGAGGATTCCTTTCTGAAGCTAATGAAACCTAAGCATGTGGGGAGGTCTCACAAATTTACATAAAATATACACATCTTAAATGTCTGGGATCCTCTAGAAATGAGCAGCCCACCCTGTGTTTACAAGTGCTCCCCTTTGGGAGACACCAGCGATGCACAACGGGGGTCCGTGTGGATGTTAGCAACCCTGCAGAGGCGCTCTGGGAGGGGCGGGGTCTGCACCTGGCCGGCGGGGTCTGCACCTGGTCTGCACCTGGTGGCCTGGGAACTTTCACTAACTGGTTTTCTAACAATTACTGACTCAGCCAGAAATCGATTTTGTTTTCTCAGAGCTACTGTTGTTGTTTTTTTCCTCCTTATTAGACATTTTAATAACTGCTGTAACTTGAATTACGCACATCTATGCAGATGTAATGTTATGTACTATAATTACATGGCCTGGTGTAGTCTTTAACTTGACTTGAATGTGAGCAGAATGACCCGGAGAAAGTTGAGTGCTGCTCAGAATGAAGCTGCCTGTACCTCGACCGGACGCATAAGGGGTGTGCGCTGGAACATCACGGTGCTTTACAGTTTCCCTTTACTTTCTTTGACCTAGTGTTCATTTAACTTCCTTACATTTTTTTCTGACATCCATTTTTCTTTTAAACTATTGCGCACAGATACAGAATGACTTTGCAACCACTGGTTGTGAAATTATTGAAATTAGTTAAATAAGATATTGCGCGCTTAGTGTTGGAAATTTGAATCTGCATTAGTTTTTAAAGCCAATTCTTTCAACATGTTAATGCGTTGGCAATGTAGCAGTTTTTCCATCACAATGACTTTCAGGATTCAGCTTCATTTTTCTTGTTTATTATATAATTAATATTTGGGTGCATCAATCTTAAATATAGCTATTAGGATCTTCATAAAAGAAAAAGTGTGCGATTATAAAAAATGCATTTTCTAATTTATTAATGTTTAAGTGAAATTAAATTTTCTAGATTAATAATAAGTCATTAAGCATATTTAGACACTCAAGAGGAAGAAACTTAGGTGATGTATCATTGAAAGTATATCCCTAAACCACAATATACCATGTATCTTTATTTTATTATTAATGTAAACATTATGACCAATATTTTATTTTCAGCTCTTAGATTTATTGATGCAACGAAGGATATGTTTTAGCATTATAAGTAATTAAAATTTGATCTATTAGAGTGGCAAGACTAGCAGATGAATGGGGAGTTCATAAATTTTTATATATGAAAGATATCTCAAATATTATGTAGATTCAGTCCTTTAATTTCAGAACTAAGATATTGATGTCTATGCTAATTTATCTAAAGTCATCATAGAGTAAAGTAATGATAGAGCCAAGATTAGAAATGAGGTTCTTGGGGGCGTCTAATCAATGTCATTCTGTTGGGTAGAAGCCAGAAAGCCTTCAAAATGGGTAAAGCAGGGTCCAGTCCATGTGGGTTCAGATCAGGGCTCAGGACACGCATCTCCGAGAATGCTGCTCATTCTGGTTGGTCCCAGACACCAGAGAGGAGCTTGGGAAGTTTCCCAGAACCACCCTGAGGGACAAGGGTTCTGTAGAGGCGCAGGGTCAAGGCAGGGCTCTGCTGGCTGCATTTAAAGACAGCGTTGCTCCCGGGGCACTTGGAGAGTTACGTACTTAAGCAAATAATTCATAGTTAATCAAAGCATGTACATAAATGCAGTGGGGGCTCAAAGAAGGCATCACTTTGCTTAGTAAAGGGGTAAGGGGGCTTCGTAAGGTGTGTGATCTGAAGATGGTCTTCAGAGATGAGTAGGGCTTTTTGTTTTTAGGTTTTCCCATCAGAAGGATCACATAGGTAAATTCTGGTTATGTGAATGGCCTTTAGACTATTATAACAAAATACTCTACCAAGTGGTTTATAAACAACTGAAATTCATTTTTCTATTTTGGAGGCTGAGACATCCAAGATCATGGCATCTGAAGATTCAGTGTCTGATGAGAACCTACTTCCTTGTTCATGGATAGTCATCTTCTCACTGTGTCTTCATGTAACAGAAGGGGCAGGGGAGTTCCCCTAGGTCTCTTTGATAAGGGCACTAATTTTATGATCCCTAAGTCCCCATCACCAAATGTCATTTCACTGGGGACTAGGTTTCGACTTTTTATTTTTTTTCGGTGGGAACACAAATACTTAGTCTATAGTAGACTTAGATTTGAAGAAAAGTGAAAGTTAAGTATGGATTGATTCAGGGAGTGGTAAATGAAGATGGAAGACTGAGTGGTGAAAAGTTCACGTACCAAATTACATGACTGGAGGTGGTTTAACCAAGAGTTCATAATGGAAGCCATAATGACAATGAAGTGTTCATGAAGGCATGAAGTGAGGTTGAATCAGTGGTAGAGCCCTGAGTAGGAAGGAACTTGTTTCTTATTGCTTCTTAATTGTTATCAAACTAAATATGTTTATTTGTAATTATATTATGTTTTATTAATATTAATTTTAGTTAAGGAATATGGCATCAGAACAATATATAGGTTTAAGGAGTGCATATAGTAAATCTACATCTGTCATAGTACATCAGGTTCACCATCATTTCAGCTCTTTCTTAAAAATCTCTCACATTTCGGTATACAAGTAATGAACTTGCAGAAAGGGAATTCAGGAAAACAATTCTATTTACATTATATAAAAAAGACTAAAATATATCAGAGTAAATTTGATCAAAGAAGTAATCTATACTCTAAAAACTCTAAGACATTGTTAAGAGAAATAGAAGACACAAAGAAATGGGAAGATATCCCATACTCATAAACTGGAAGAATCAGCATAGTTAAAATGGTCATATTACCTTAAGCAATATACAGATTTAATGCAATTTCCCCAACCTCCCAAATCGTAAACCTTCTTCACAGAAATAGAACAAAATTCATGAAATTTATTTGGAAGAGATCTCAAATAACAAAAGCAATCCTAAGGAAAAAGAGGAAAAGTGGAGATATAATGATCCCTGACTTCAAGTTATACTACCAAGTAATAGTAATTAAGTCAGCATGGCATTGAAATAAAAATAGACATACAGATCAATGGACTAGACTAAGAAGCCCACAAACAAACCCACACATATATGGATAAGTAGTTTATGAAAGAAGAGTCAAAGGCATGCAATGGGTCAAGGACAGTCTTTCTAATAAACGGTTTTGGGAAAACTGGACAGCCACATGCAAAATGTAGAAACTAATCACTAGCTAACCTTATGCATAAAATGAATTCAAGATGAATGAAAAGATTTTGATGTAAGGCCTTAAATCATAGCCTACATAGAAGTAAACAGGCTTCTTGACATTGGCCCAAGAGATATTTTTGGGAGCTCACCTCTAGTATAAAACAAATGTAAATATTTTTAAATAAATAAATGTAAATATAAAATAAATATAAAATGGGAAATAAAATCCAAAACAAACAAATGGGACTGGATCATGATTTAAAAAAAACCTTCTACACAGTGAAAGAAATTCTCATCAAAATAAAAAGGCATCCTACTGAATGGGAGAAGATATTTGCTCATCATACATCAGACAAAGGGTTAATACCCAAAATTACGAAGAACTCATGAAAGTCACCATGGAAAAACAAATAATCCAATTTAAAATGGGCAAATCACCTTAATATACACTTCTCCAAAGAAGACATATAGAGAACTAATAAGCACGTGAAAAGATGTTGTGCTCTCTTGTCATTAGGGAAATGGACATCAAAACAAACTATATACATTCAAAGGTCACCTCAAATACGGAAGAAAATTAAGTTTTGCATTTTGGTTGAATTAGAAACAACCAGAGTCAACTTTATTTGACTTTCAGACCACTGAATGATGATTTTTTTTCTGTCTAGAAAAAGAGAAAAGAATAGAGAGATAATTGACAAAGTAAATAACTAGTATATTTCACAAACTAACATTGCTTTCTGCCTTGTGACTCATGCAATTTAATAAAGCATATTTACAAATTTTTGATAATAGTACAAGCCTTGGGTTTAAAGGGTAACATACCAGATGGATAAAGACATCCTCTATATAAACACAGTTTGATATCAAAGGAATCATCTTTTATTTTGACTAGTAGCAAAATGCAACATAAAATATCTATAACCTTGGATAACCATGCTTGAACTTACTCTCTCTCCAAATATTTGCCTCATCTAAGGGTGTCTGTTTGGATCAGTAAGTCTTAAATATTCTGTTTCAGACAGCTTTCTTATCAACAGAGACTACAGCAATTTTCAGCATGGTACATGAATTAGCAGAGTATTAGCTCCAAGGAAATGCTTTCTCTTTGTGCAAGCATCTGGTCTATTATTCACTTTTCTTTACTGTTTGTGAAGGAAAGGTTCAGAGAGCAATGAAGGCAAGTAGGCACAGGCATTCAGGAAGAGAGAGGAGGAAGAGCACTATATATTTAGTTAGTCCTACCAGCCCCAGGATGTGAACTTGGTACCTTGGGATATATGTGCCCAATAATCACACTGCCAGGGTGTGCCCTATTATTCAGTTTTAATCAACACTGAGCTAGAAAAGACATACATATGTAAGCTAAATATAGCACAATGTAAATTATAAAGCACAGCACTAGCACAAACAATTGTGAAGCTATTCTCCCAATTTGTAAAGGGATAACATTAAAAACTATTAGTGCATTTAATTCCAATCACATCACCTTACTCTTCAATCAGATAATCACAATTCTAAAATCTTATTTCATCATGCCATTTCTTAAAAAACAGCAGATAGCTGCCTTGAGGTAATTGTTTCATTTTGTTTATTTTAAAATTTTATAAAATTTTAATTAATGAACTATTATTATTAAATATTAATTAACTTTTCATATCACTTATTTTTATGTAACATTGTTGCTGTGTCACGTCATGGTTTATTCATTTCCACTGCTCTGGATATTGGTGTTTCCATGCACTGGATATTGGTGTTTGTCCATTCCCCAGTTTACAGAGTTTTGGTTGAGTGACTTATTACCCCATGAAGCTATGAAAATGCTGGTATGTTTCCTGAAGCACGTGGAGAGAATTATCTCTAGGATATAATTAAAATTAGAATTGTTGAGAACTAGTCGTGTATGTCTTTGTCTCTATCAGATAAGGCCAAATTCATTTTCCAAAGTAACTTAGACAAACCAATTATATTCTATGCTAGCAAGATATGAATATTCCTATTGCTCTGCCTGCTTGTCAAATAGCTCTTTAATTTTTGCCAAATGGTGTGTGTGTAATATTTCACTATAACTTTAATTTGCATTTCTTTACTTAACTAATGAGGTTAATCAACTTTTTATTACTTATCGGCCATTCCCCTTTCCTCTTGAAAGAATGCTTATTAATTATTATTATTATCATCATTTATTATTTTTGCTACCTTCTCATACTTAATATCTTCTCATATTTTGTGGTTTGTCTTTTCACTTTTGTGATGTTTTTGATGAACAGCTGTTCTTCAATGTTTATTGATTCAAAAAGCATTTGTTGAATAGTCGAGTGCTTAGGAAGACAGAACAAACTCCCTGGCATTAATAGAGGAAGATAAACAATAAACAACACATTAACTAAATTTAAGGGCATGTTTGAGGATAAGTCTTATGAGAAGCAGATAGAGAAAAGCATTGGAAGTTGCAAGGGGCACCTCTATGGTGATGTAACTTTGAGCCCAGTAATTGAAGGAGGTAGGGTGTGAGCCAGGAGATAACTGGGGTCATAGAATTCTTAGTGAAGGCATCAGTCAGTTCAAAGGCCCTCTGATTTATATAGGAATGAGTGTGGGTAGGATAGGTTTTAGGGAAAGATTAAAGAGTTAATTTTAGGCATGTTGAGATTGAGTTGCTTATGAGACTTACAGGTGGATATACTAAATACATAGATATATATGAGTTTGGAGCTCAATGGAGTGATTTGAACTGATGATATAAACTTGGGATTTGTTGGCAAAGATTGGTGTTTTAAGTTATAGAAAGGCAGTGAGTATAGATAAAAAAGGGGAAAACACTAAAGACTGAGTGCTTGGGCATAAGTATAAGAGGTGAGGTAGGGAGGGGACTTATAAAGAAAAAAACCCCAGTGAAATATGAGGAAATTCAATAGACTATAATGAAAGAAAGAGCAAATAAAGGGGAAAGAGTGATCAATTCAAGTCTGGAAAATGCTCTGCTGTTGATAAATCAACATGTCAACATGTGTGGGAGTCACTGGTGACTTTGACTTCAGTCATCTCGATAAAGTGGTATGACGTAAATGGAGGAAGAGGTGGTCAGAGCTGCATAAAGCAGATTACAGAGGAGCTGTTCTGTAATGGTGGCAAGTTCTAAGGCGTAACGATGGGATTGGAGTGACAAAGAGATGCTGGACGACTGGCTAACTGGAGAAGAAAAGTTCAAGAAAGTGATATACACCATGTAATTATATATTCGATTTGTCAAGAATTAAGGCAAAGGAAGTGTTAGCAAAAGTGCATTAAGGCAGGAGGTAAAATTTTCAAGAAATGAAAGGAAACGACTTTAGAGTTGAGGTGAAAGGCAATGAAATCTAGATGAAAGCACCAGCAATGTACAAAGGAGATAACTACGCGATCTTAAGGCCCAGCGGTACCAAGAATGTGAGTGGGAAAACAGCCACTTTCTGAAGGGAGAATCATGTTTTCTTCCAGAAAAGAAGGTAAAAGCAATTTTTAGGGATGAATCTTAAGTTAGAAGAGCTTATTCTGATGATGGACTGAGAATGACAGAGAGCACAGGGGATGGTTTCAGGATTTATGGAAAGTGGGAAATAGATCAGAAATAGGGATGCTCAGAGTTTAATGGGGATGGGAACAAGGGAAAAAATAGACAATCTGAGAGTTTTGTTCTTGCAGTCACCAGTATATAGTCATGTGTCTGCTAATGACAGAGATAAGACCTGCTATTTTATTGTTGTGAGAATGTTCTAGGATAAACTTACACAAACCTAGATGGTACAGCTCACGACACACCTTTTAATAGAGGGGCCACCCTCACAGTTGACTGAAATGTGGTTGTTTAAATACCTATAACGGATATAATGGGATTATCTTAATGTGATCTAATTTGTCCTTTTATGTGATTATTTTGTATCTTGTGAAGGGCCTAAAATAAAAAATAAAGCATATTCCTCCAGGTTTTCATCTAAATGTTAAATTTTTTTTTTTCCATTTTTATATGGTATAAATGAAATAGGTACCAATTCATTTTCCTCTTATTCTCATCTCATTGACCCAACATCACTTGTCTTTAGCCAATGCATTTTAATGTTATCTGTGCAGACAGATCATTTTGATGTGTGCAGATTGTCTTTTTATGCTCACTGGTTCAGTCCACTGATTTGTCTTTCGTACAAACACTGCACTACTGTCTTAACTGTTACTGCTTTGTAATAAGTCTTCATATTTAATAATTATACTTCCCATCTCTTCATTTCTCTTCTTCCATTGTCTCCCTTTCTTTCTTGTTTGTGTTTTAATTTAGGAACTTATTAACAATTTTTATCCACTTAATCTTCAATCTATTTAGAATTAGACTATAAGGTTTCATAAAATACCCTCTTGGGAGTTTTATTATGATTCATTAAATCAGTAGATCACTTTAGGAGAACTGACATTTTTACAAAAGTGAGTGTTCTATCAACTGAACGTTTAAAATGTCCCACATGTTTTCCATTCTACAAGTACTTTTTGATCAATTTTCAAAGTTTCAAAAATTCTCTTTCTCCTTGCTTATATATTGATGTTCTTCATTATATCTCTAAACCCATGTGTTTGCATGTGAGTTTTTATAGAATATTTTCAGTATGTACCCAAGTAGAGAAGTATGTGAAATCCCCATGTACTAATCCCTCTGCTTCAGCAACTATGAAATTTAGATCAAACTTGGTTATTTAATCCCTTTCCCTTGTTATTTGGAAGCACACTTCAGATATTATGTAATTTCAGCCATAAATATTTCATTATCCTTTCTACAAGTACTTTATCACTATTTAAAGATGACTTTAATATAATCGAATCCAGTTGGGTCCAAATCCTTGTTAACTGAACCAAGATCCGTAAGTCTCTTTACTAATCTAGTACTTTCATAATTTTTCAGAATTTCTCATTTGTATAATGTTGCCAGATATGGAACTTCTCCAAAACATGTGCATTTTTACATATTTTTTTTCCTCCAGGCTGAATAAAAGGTTGAAATTACTAAACTCAGGCCCAAAGATGTGGATTTGTAGGCTCAGGCTGGGACAAGGAACATGTTTTGTTTTTTTTTTTTTCCCAGTAGGGAATCTTAGTAGATTCTGATGCAGTTGTCCTAAGAATCAAACACTGTGAGACACTATACTCAGAATTCTGTAATTTGTATCATACAGGCAGCAGGGAGCAAGCACATGTTATCAATCAAGAATACAGACACACCATTTTTTAGATGATTCTAGCAGTAATGCACAGAGAATGGACTAAAGTGGGATAAACAAATGGTTATAAGACCTTAAGGAGACTGGTATGAAGTTCAAATGAAAGATAAGTAAGAGAGAGAGTGTTCGCTGGTATTTCTGAGGTAAAATCAGCAGGGTTCAGTGACAGAGTGGCTGTTGGTCCCAAGGGAGACAAATCTCTGATGACTCTGAGGGCTAGTCCTTTTGTATTTTAAAATACTTTTAATTTCAGGGAGAGGAATTCTGCTCATGGCTCAACTTCTCTATATGTACATTTTTATGTTTACTTAGGAAGCAACCCTTGAGTAGGTGATTAAAATCACCACATGACATTTTCTGAAAGAATATGAAATGCACGCACATACTCACACACACACACACATGCTACTAAGAATGATGCTTTGTGCCCTATTACCCTTGTGTACACTCTAGGCTTGATATTTGGAAGGTAAATGTTATGCAACATCATTATAAATGTTTTCCCTTGAAGTTTTCAGGAGAATCAAATCAGGCCTTCTTTTTAAAAAAGTAGAAAAAGTCACACAAAACCAAATGTCACAAGGGATCAAAAGCTCATGAATTCTGTGACTGGTTCATGAGGTAGAGTCAGGATGATTTTCTGAGCCTCCAGGATAGCCTAATGAAAAAGAGAGAGCATTCCAAGTACACTTGATCAATGAACTGCAAAATAGGGAACAGCAATTGCTACACTTTTGCTCGAAACCTCCTTCAGAGAGGTGTTCAAGGTCAATGGTACTTGCCTAGAATATTCTCTGGTCACTGTTGTAGGGAAATCTTTCAGTGCAAAGACAGCTGAGAGGTGATGTAAACAATACATGTTAGTAAGCACATTGCACACATGGTCTCTTTGATTCTGAAAGTGTCATTTAAGAAGTCGTTATTCCATTCTTCTTGAATTCACAGGGCATGTAAACTGGACACATAGGTTCTCCTTTCCCTTCTCTGTCCTAGAAAGTGTGCTTTCCTTGAAACTTTGCCTGAGCACTCTCCATTTCAGTAGCTCGCACTCTGTAGGAGAGATATCTCCTTTAGGAGGGAGTCTTAAATGACCATGTTATGAACAAGCAACTCTGTTTTTAACAGGAATTCATCTGAAGTGGAATTCAGGGACTTAGAATAGGAAACATGTGAGTTTTCCAGCACATCCTTTAAAGGAAAGAGATGTTCAGTTGCTCAATGAATGTCAGCCTTAAATTTTCAACATAGGTTCATTTTTGAGAAGGTCAGCAATAAATAAACTTTCTACCTTTTCCTTAAGTATCTAGTCCTTTCATTTAGAGACTTCCTATTTGGGGAAAGACCCAGGACTCTCTCTGATATGAATTCTTTCCCTTTACTAAATCAGAAGAGTCCATGGGTATACAAGATTGAGACTCTTCAACGATGACAATGCCATCAAAGGTTGTTGAAAGAAGAGAACTTTACTTGGCAATGACTTGATACTGGGTGTGGATTTCTGACAAATGAACATCTAACATGTTCAAGACTGTATGCTTTTGGGTGAGGCTTTGGATATAGGCTTGGGGGTTTTAGTTAAGGAACCATATAAGCTCTCTATGTCCTGCTTTACTCATCATAAAATGATTCTCTTGAGGATTAAAGGATATGATATATGTAAAGTTCTTGCTGCACAGTAAATTTTCCAGAAAGTAGCTCTTCATGAAATACTTTTCACAGTGCAATGCAAAGCTTGTCGTACAAAGAGTTTATTTTCGTCTCAATGGGATAATCCTGTTCAAAGTCAATGTTGAATGCTTTTTAAAATCAAGATATCAGTCACTCCATTGTTTGCTGTTAATTGCTTCCCTTGGCAGAACCAGTGGATTTGGAGTCAGTAGTCCCTGCCCAGAGTGTCTCCTGGATGGTGATTTTCAATAGGTGCTTTGAATCATGACATCTCAGAGCAGCGAGGGACTTGAGAATCATAGTTCCATTGAAATTTTTTTGGTGTGATTTCTGACAAGAGAATTTGGCAGCTACATGAAGAGAAGAAAGAAACAAAGAATTTAGACTCATACCTGAATTTGATTCCCAACTGTGTCATTAACTAGCTGTGCATCACTGGATAAATCACTTTATTTCTCTGAGACAGTCTTCAGATGAAAAAGAGGTAAAGAGTTGAAAAAATTAAGTCAGATATCACATATCAGAAACCTAGAAAAGTGTCTGATATTGTAGGGTTTAATGATAGTCCCATTGCTCGTAATAGCAGAAGACTTTAGCTATCATCCACAGAGTCCTATTTCAACCTCAGGATTGCTTCTATGACCTTTAAGGGGCGACATTGTGGGAAAGGTAGTTAACTCTGCCACAAAGGCATGTGTAAAGCATTCACAACAAAACACTAATTCCCAGAGATTTATGCATCTGCATGTTTAATGCAGCCCTATTCACAATAGCAAATAACTGAAAACTACCTAAGTGCCCAATGTCAGATGAATGGATAAAGAAGGTATGGTATAGACACAATGGAATACTACACAGCTCTTAGAAGAGATGAAACCTTGTCATTTGAATCATCATGGATGGATCTAGAGGGGATTATGCTAAGTGAAATAGTCAAAAGAAGAAAGACATACCAGATGACCTCACTCATAAGTGGAACATGAATAGACAAAATGAAGGAACAGATGAAACAAAACTAATCCTTGGACACTTGAAGCAGAACTGAGGTGACCAATAGAGAATGGCATGGGGTGGACGGGGGAAGGTGGTGGTGGGGATCACTGGACAATGGGGAAGAATACTTGGTGATTTGGTGGAGGGCAGGGTGTGTTTATATACATCTGAGGAAGGGGAAACTCCACATTATGAGTTTATTTTTAATTTGTGAAACAAAGTTTGCTGCAACAAAATTCTAAAAAAAAGTGTTATCAGGTCACAGAATGATGAGTACCCACTTCTATCATAAATGAAGGTAAACACAAACAACACAGCAGAAGATATTTTGAAGCCATATAAACAACAGATTAGTATAACTCAAAAAGTCTCCAACAAATCAATAAAAAAAGGATGACTTATTTAATAAGCGGATCAAGATGATGATTGGAATATTTGTAAAGAATGAATCTTGGCAAGGTAGGACTTTACCAACAGGCCTACTAGGGCCGAAGTGCGACAACTCCTTGTTCCCCACCTACTTGCAGCCTCAGACACCCTGCTGCTTACTGTAGGTCCATAGAAGGTCAGACACAGTGGGCAGCAGTACCTCCTCAGTGAATATTTGTAGAATAAATGAGTAAAGGTTTCCTAATCTTTACTACTTTGTTCCATTCTAGTAGTAGTTTTCCTTCTGGTGCACCCTTATTGTCCAGAGATAGATTTGTTATCATTGGTGCTGGCTCATGAAAACTCCATTACTGCTCCTACTCCCCTACATGCATTCCTACGCACCTTCTTCCTTCCCCTGGCCTCTACAAAATGAAACCACTATTCCTCCCTATAATATTATTTATTTTTTGCTTGACTAGGGCGGTGGAGTGTGGAGAATTTCAGCAGCAAAGCATCCTGGTTCCCAAATTCTTTGTCGTTGTTATGGCTCTTCAGTGAGCATGTATGGTTCTGTTACTCTCCAGGGAGCATGGACATCTCCAGCAAGTCTCCAAAGGGACTGGGCTGGGTAACACCTGTCATAACGTTCATGGTCTCGCTATTCCTTCTCTTAATGCGTTGTTTATGAATTAGGATCATTGTGGCACATTCATTGTTTTCTTCTGGTGAAATTTCTTTTGGGGACTTTATAATCTTCTTTGAAGAATGACTCTGTCATCACTGGCCTCTCCATCTGGTGACACATCTTGTACATGTCGGTGCTAGTCAGGATTCAAGAGTTTCCCTTGAAGTCTCATCTCCTATGCAAATGAGCGTAGCCAAATGGGAACATAGGTAAAGCTCCAGGCTCATTACATTGGCTGAGTATTTCTGAGTCTCATCTCTAGATGAGATAATAATAAATGCTGGCAGAGTTGGAAGATGATATAACACCAGGCATATGGTAGGTAGGCTTCTCAATACATGGAAACCATGTTACCAGGGACTGTGAGCAGACTTTCTAGAACTAAATAGGGGACTCCATCTTAGAACAAATAGGTTTATGAAGACTATCAAGTGAAGGACACCAAAGAGAAAGAGAAAAATTACTGGATTACGAAGAAAGAGTGGAATAGTATTCACAAAACAAAAGTAAATTTGCTAGAATTTGGTCACAGGACCAGTATAAGAACGCTTAGCTTAATTAAAAATACTGAGTCTACTATATACGGAGTTAGCATTCTTTATTATCTTGTGCTGGTGACAATCTGTGTTCCTCTTGTCAACCATAATACTGCCATGTTTGCTCAGTTGATGGTAAGTGAGCCAGGCCCAGATCCTCAGAATAGCACCTGTTTTCTTGGACTGTCTTTGATGTCACTTTTCTTAGTCAGGATATCTGAGTAGACTCCAAAACAGAATTAGATGTGCAAGTGATTTGTCAGAGAAATATCAATAATGGAAAATGGACAGATTGGGAGGGCCATGTGACAATGACATTCTGACACTTATAAAAGAAATGTGGATGGTTGGATGGAAAAGCATTTTTTCTTAGACTGCATGCAGCTCACAAAAGTTTGAAAATATTGATGGTGACTTCTTGAGTCATATAGCAGTGTCATCCTTCAGAAGAGTCCTACATCTCCCAGAAATAGACCTGTCTTGGTCTTTTTACCATACTTGGTCTTGGCTTCTGTGCACATGCAGTGATGAATTTTTGTTTATGGAACCTAGGGCCATTATACGCCTCACAATCAGCGGTCTGGAAGGTAGACTCCTGTAGCCACTACTACAAGTATTAAACTTGATGGTTCCGTGTTCTTGTCTCATTTAGAAACATCAAGATATTTATTATTCGTCTTCATTTAGTGTATGTGTTAAAGGGGGAAATTAATATTTTGTATTGAAGACATTGTATTATAACATAACATAGGCTTAAGAGATATCATTGTAAATCAATATCTGTATGTTATATATGTTTAAGGGGAAATTTTTTAAAAATCAAGGGAAAGTAACTAAAAGAGACAAAAACAGAATAAAGATCATAAAATGAGAGTACAAAAATTCCCAAATAATTCAAATAAATGAAAATGGTCTAAATTCTCCTTTTACAAGAGTCAAAATTAAAACATAAAGAATGGAAGAGTTACAAAAGACAAAGCAAAAACAATAGCAAAAATATTGGGTTAGCTATCTTAAAACCAGAAAATGCCAAGGCAAAATATATCACTAGCAGTAAGTGGTTCAACTCCTCAAGAAGATAAAATTCTAAACTTGTTTGCATAGAAGACCATAGATTCAAAATATATAGAACAAAACTGGATAAAATCAAAGTGAAAGCTATTTAATCTGTCTTGATAGAGGGAGATTATAACATGTCTCTCAGTATATCAGATCAGATAAAAATATATATCAGGATAAACAATAATTGACTAATTGCAAATGGGTATGTATGGGTTATTTTGCCTAATAGCTGGGAAGTTTTTGATGCGAACATGGGATATTTAGGAAATTTTGCCACAAAATTAGCCAAAAAGCATGAGTCAATAATTTTCAAACAAATATTGACATATTAGAAATCAGCAATGAAGCCATATTAGGAATAAAGCATCTAGAGAAGAAAAAAAATACTTTAAAATCTCATACAATAAAGCAGTAAACAGTGTGAGCTAAGCTTTTAATTTTAGAATTTGGAAAAATAGAATTCAAGAAAATAAAGGAACTGCTAATGACTTGGTAAAATTAAAATTGTGATAGAGAGTAGAAGATACACTAAAGAGAATCAACAAAGACATAAATCATTTTTGGACAAAAATAGAATTGAAAAACAAAAGTAGCATGATCTATCAATTAAGAGTGAAGGTACTAATAAATGTTGAAAGCAAACATTATGCCATAAATATATACTGTACGATTGAACAAATAATAGAAGAATATTATATTTTATTACAGTAACTTTGTTTTGCAAATTAAAAATAAACTCATTTGTATAGGTTCCCCATATTTGCAGGTTCCCCCTTCCTCAGCTATATGTCAGCACACCCTGCCCTCCATCAGATCAGACAGTTTTCTTCCCCACTGTCCACGTTCCCCCCCGTCCCATTCCCTACTGGTCACCTCAGTTCTGTTGCAAGTGTCCAAGGGTTGATGTTGTTTCACCTGTTCCTTTCTTTTGTTTATTGACATATTATGATTATATGTCTTATACTATGATTGTATGTAACTGTATTTATTTTTCTATAAAGGTTTTTTTCAGTTTTATTGAGATATGAGAGACAAAAATCATCTATATTTAAGATGTACAGTGTGACATTTTGATATGTATGTATGTATGCAGTATAAAATTTAAAAAGTGTATTATCATTTCTTTAGTTTACATTGCTACATGATTTTCAGGATTTTGAATTCACACCTCACTTTTGGGCATTCAGCCAGACCAGAGTTCATCACCACCACTCTATTAACTTCTCATTCCCTTATTCTCTCCTACCTCCCCAGTGACCACAGTCTTGTGTCCCGTGAATTTTGTTGTTCTTTATCTGTCACAGATGAGTAAAGCCTTCATGTCCTCCTCTTTTTCTTCCTACCTTGTTTCGCTTAGTATAATTACCTCTAGATCCATGCAGGTAATTGCAAATTCATCTTTTTAAATGGCAGCGTAGAATTCCATTGGGTATATATGCCACAACTTCTTTACACAGTCATTTGTCAGTGGGCATTTAGGTTGCTTTCATGTCTTGGCTATGGTGTACTGTTGTATGCCAAATTATTAAAGCTTAGATGGAATGCAAAAATTCTTAGAAAAATTTGATTTCCCCAGGAAGAAACTGAAAACGTGACTGCTTCTATAATGATAAGAGAAAATGGTTATGCCAACAAGTTCTACCAGTTGTTAAAGGGGGAAGTAATCCCCAGATTTTAGTTTCAAAAAGTGAGAAACAGAATAAAACCAGCAATTTCATAGGTATAGTTCATTTTATGGAGTATAAATATCTGATGATTGAGATCAAGAAGAAATAAAGAGAAGTCCTAAACTCACATGGGAGACACGTGTCGGACATGGATAAGACCAGACAAGAGAGTAAGGGGGCTGTCTTATATTTGTGTCCTCGTGAAGGGGAAGGTCTTTGCATTCGTTTTTGTTTTTAAAGTAAGCATGTGGCCTCCAAAGCATCAAGTCTCCCAGGCGTCTCATTCTGAGCTCTCTAAAGTTGGCTGTCAGAGCGATGCAATTCTCAGTGGAAGCAAGTTGCCCTTCAAGCAGCACTCTGAATCCTGTCTCTTTGCTAATGTCTGTTTTGAATTATGTCGCCTATTAATAGACTATTAAGATAATTTTTAATATGTATAATAAAGCTAAATTTCAATTTAAGTACTTTGGTTAAAGGTAACCACACTATTCTTTGGAAATAATTAGCCTCCCCAAAGTTCTTTCCTCTATTCACTTAGATTCTTCTCTTTCAATGCTCAGTTCATGTCTTATACTTTGCAGAATGGTTTCTCCAACTACTTGAGTTCATGTAAATTGTATCTTCCTTAAAGTCCCAGTTGCTCTTCTTGTTTCTACTAAACCACTAAACCAGTAAGAGTAAAAATCTACAATTTGGTCAATTAACTGCAATCAGTTCACCAACTGGCCATTTTGCTCTGTTTTACTGCTGTCTTTTCCCCAAGTCTCAAGTCTGGAAAAACATTGACTCCTTAGAGTCAGAAAGACTTAGTATTTTCCTAAGAGTTCCATGTGGCTGAGTAAAAATGTTTCCTCAGATTTATATTGTAGAATGCAAATTGTCTCAAAATTCAGAGGGGGCTTTTTCTTAAATGCAATTCTCAGTTTTCGCATGCTTAAATTTCAAAACTTCCTCTGCCTCTCAAAGTAAAATGATTATAAAAAAAAACATTTTAAGATGTGTGGTAGTTTTTGATGCATTTGATCAACTTAGCAAACTGTCTTTGGAAAATTTCTGTGTGACAAGTTAAGCTGGAGCCCCCAGATTTCCAAATCTATCAGATTATCTATCTATCTATCTATCTATCTATCTATCTATCTATCTATCTATCTATCTATCTAGCAGCTATTTATCCATTTATGTGTTATCTATCATCTATCTCTATTATTTACAGGAAAGGTACCAACAGGAATGAAGGTGAGTAGGCAGGCAGGAAGGAAGATAGAGGAAGAAGAACCATTTATTTTATTTAGCTGTTCATCTTCCTTGCTCCCCTGTGACTCTGGGTCATGGACTTGGCCCTTGGGGTAGATGTAAATTATGCCAGCTGAAGGTGATGGATTTATCCACTAAGTCACCAAGTTGTACCCATTTTTTAAAATGTTTTAAATCTAGCACTCATCAGGAAGCCTAAAGAGAAAGGGATGGTCTCTATTTTTTGAAAAAGGACTTTTTAAAGTCTGTCTCCCTAGCTCTGTCATATATCTAGTCTGTCATGAACAGGAAGTAAATATTTCTTAAGTAAACAAATACATGAGAAAAATGCCTTTCGGGAATGCGGACCATAAATAATCATAATGTAAGGTGATATTTGCAGTGATGGCGTTATGTATACAGCTACTGAAGATACGGAGGAAGGTGGAGGGAGCATGCGTGGAACAAGACTTGGAGCAATTTACCAGTGATGATGTTCAGCAAGAGCCCATAGGATACTCAATATTTTTGCAAAAACATATTAATAGGTAAATAAGGGAGAGAAGTCATTCTGTCGGAAGAGCCTAACTTGAATGTGGGGTGGGGACCTTGGAAATGTGTAGATGAGTGTCTTACTTTCTATTGCTCCCTAACACATAGGGCCATTTTAGCAGCTTAACACAGCATGCCTTTGCAATGTCTCAGTTTCTGTGGATCCGCAGTCTGGGCGTGGCTTATCTAGGTCCTCTGCTCAGAGGGTCTCAGGATGGAGCTGGGTTGTGATCCTGTCTGGAGTGTGGGATTCTCTTCTAACGTCACATGGTTGTTCCTTGTGGCCACGAGACCACAGTTCTCAAAACCTAGAGGCCGCCTGCACTTCCCTGCCATGGGCTTTCTTTGCTTCATTCTCTTCGTAACAACTTGCTTCTGCAAGGCCAGCAGCACTCATTCCAGTGACACTAGTAAGCCAGAGTCCTATTTATTTCAGATCCTAATCATGAGAGAGATGAACTCACCACCTTGTCTTATAATGTCACCTTGTCACAGGAGTGACATCCAAGAAACTTTGCGACATTCTATTGGTTAGAGGCAAGTCACAGGTCTTGACTACTGTCAGGGAAGGGGGTTTCACATTAGCATGAACACCAGTGGGCAGAAATCCTTGAGGTCATGTCCCGGTGTGTCCATCCCAGTGAGGGAGCATGTGGTAGAGAAACAACAGAAAATGAGGATGGCAGGAATCAGATCTTGAAAATACCTAGCTGCCCAGTGTGAAATCTAAAATAAGCAGAATTAAGGACACACCTAGGCTTTTGTTTCTGCTTATATCCTTGGAAAAAAGCTTTCTAAAGAAAATTCATGTTATAGACAAGTTTGCACAGAGAACATGTGAATGTGTCTTGGCATATTAGAGTATTTGAAAATATAGAGTTATATCCTCTAGAGAGAAAAAAGGTCATTTATTGTTTTAACTTTCTGTTCAGGTATTTGAAATTGGTTCACTTCTAAAGTTTTGTTCAAAAGAAAGGCATAAACTTTGCACAACCTTGCCTGTCTTTGAGTTACACAATATCAGTTTATTTGGGGAAACTTTTGCTGACTGATCTGTTGGAGCATTCGAGAATCATAAAGATTTGACCTGCATGTTGACTTTCTTTTCCTTTCATTTCTCTCATAAAAAATAGCTGCAAGGCAAATGTGTCTGCCACCTACTCATTCTGGAGATAACTTTGCTTTGGACTTCAAATAGTGAGGTTGAAAGGAATTGCAGTTATATTGGGCTCCTATCTGTACCACAGAAAAATGCAAGACAAGAATGGATATGTCATTTAAAAATATTTGATGAATCTACTCTTGCCTGATGTAAGACTTTCAATGGCCATCCACTGATTAGTCTAAATTTGTACATATATATGCATATATATATACACATATGTTTTATGTGTGTTGTATGTACCAGGAGGTGTCTTTCTCTCTCTCTCTCTCTCTCTCTCTCTCACACACACACACACACACACACACACACACACACACACACACACACACACACGATAGCTTAATTAATGCCCATGTATGGAGCATCCATTGTGTGTGTGTGTATAAATAACTAAGAAATGAATTTTATTGATTTTAATCTTTGCTGCCAGTTACCTTGAGATTTGACTCTTTTATGCTTTTAAAAGAAACGAACAAGAGAAAATTTTTAATTCACATACTGGATTAGTCCAAATGAAATGAGTTCTTAGGCTACTACCCAAAATAATTTAAGAATGACATGAATTTATTTTTGTTTATCTGGGTGTTTCCAAAGTAACTTTTCATTTAAGTAGAGGCTTCTTCTTCCTTGGAGCAGTACATTTTGAGTAAAATCTTACTTTTTTTTTTTTTTTAATTTCAAAGTTTTACTTTTTATACAAGGAGTCACATTTAGAAATTTGTTTTATTGACTTATTCCACTACCAAGTCATTTAGCTCAAAGTCTAATCTTTGGAAAAAATAAGGTCAATTTAGTGGTTTATTAGCTAGCCTCTCTTTCTTTAGAGATAAGCTGTCAGTTGTCCTTACATCTTGGTGGTGCTGAGAAGACTCTTCGGTAATTACTAACATGTTGTCGGCCTTGTTTGTCTCTCTCTTTTCTTTCTCTCAGTCGCTTCTTAGATCCTGTCAAAGCAAGTCATAGACTAATGAATTTCTTCTAAAATGTGCTCTAAAGGAAAAACAAATGTTTCTTAAAGAGTCACAATACTGTCAAAAAAAAAATTAGCATTAGTTTTTCATTATCATCAAATATTCAGTTTTAGAATTTTCCTAATTGTCTCATTTTTTGAGAGTTGTATTATAGAAGTCAGAATCCTAAAAAGGTCCATGTTTGTGTTTCATCAGTAATTCTCTTAAGTCTGTTAAGTACTCTTCCCCTTCTTTTTAATATGCCTTTACACATCTTTTGTTGTTTTGTTTCTATTATTGTAGGAACTGTGTGGTTTGCACATTCTCTGTTTTGGTGATTGTTTACCAGTTTCACTGTGGAATTTAACTTAACATGCTTCTCGCACACTCTGTTCAGGTGTTTGACTGAATGCAATTGTATTTTTGTAGGACCAAATGGTAAAGTATTGGTGATTTTATACAGTTCAGCTTAATATTTAGGTCTCCAGTCTAGATCAGATTCAGCTTCAATTTTTTGACAAGAATACTTCATAAAGGTAAGAGCTTTTTATGTTATTACCTCCTATGGAGGTCAATGACTGATTTCTTTTGTGATGTTAAGATTAATTGGTTGCTTCAGGGTCCATCATCTTGATCTAACCATTAGAAAGATCCCCATCAGCTTTTCATTCAGTGATCTCATAGTTATTGAAGATAATTATTTCAATCCATTATTTCATTAAAAGCTTCAAAGTGGTTTTTTTTCATTAGGTAACTAGAACTCTTTAAAAAAGAGTAGCTTTCCATCGACTATTTGATTACCAGAAATATAGTTCATCCAGTAAAGGCAGAGCAAATGCTTAGCTCTTTTCATTGTTAACCATTTTCAGAATTATGTGTTGGTACATCTAGCATCCTCCAGTGGTGACCAATGAGTTGGTTTTTAATTTTTAGAATCATTCAGAAGCATATATGATGATTTTAAATCTCATGAATATTGCTTATTGTTCTATATAGTTAATTGTCAGATTGCCCTATGTTTAGTTAGTTGAATATATTTTCAAGTTGGCTTTTAAGTTCTTTTGATACAACTCTAGGCAACTTTGATAACTTCCTTGATTTTCCCCAAATCCCAAAACTTTGCCAAGAAGATTATGTGGCAAAACTTTTGACAGTCTGAGAGGTGAAAATAGTATTGAAGTAATTTTAACTTGCGGTTGTCTTTTGAATAATGTTGAATATTTTTTTATGTTAAAAGGCCATTTGCATTACTTTTCTATTAAATCTATGTCATATCTCATTCTCATTTTTCAATAGGATTATTGAAGTTTTTCTTCTGCCTATGAGATAATTATCTACTTTTTGTCTTTCCATTTTAGAGATACCAATCCTTATCTGTCATATATGTTATAAATATTTTTTTCCAGTTTGTCATTTGTCTTTCTCACTTTGCTAATGATTTTTTATTGCCATAATATTGAAAAATCTTCTTTTATCAAATTTGTTAGTCTCTTGTGTATTGTTTCTTATTTAAGTTTGTCCTCTTCCAGATTAGAGAGAATTCAGCCATAGTTTCCCCCTAATATTTGTATATTTTCATTTTTACATGTAAATGTCCTAGCTATTGGTAATTTTCCCAAGAAATAATATGGTTTAGTTTTTCTTTTGTTATTGATGATATGAAAATTCTGTTACCAACATCACTTCCTTTGTGTTTTCCTTCCCTCTAATGATTTTCAGTGATGCCTATTAAATATACTAAATACCCATATGTAACTTGTCCTCTTTGTAGATACTCAGTTCTGTGTTATATCTTTTTTTATCAATTGATGTAGCAATGCCACATTGTTTTACTTTTATTAGAGGACTTATATTTTACCAGATGGGAGGGCTAGTCTCCCTCAGTCTCTTCATTTGCTCTTCTTTTTCAACATAGCTTGCTATTTTTGCATATCGTTATTTTCAATAATAGACAGTAATCCACTCATCTACTTTCAGAGGAAATTGTATTTTTGTAAGAATCGCATTGCCTTTTTAATTTAAGTTGGTGAGAATTGGACTTTTTTTGCACTGAATTTTCCTGCTGAAGAAAATGATCATTTCTATTCATTTGTACACATTTGCTTTTATGCTCATTGGAAGCATATTTATACTTATGTTATCTTGTTCAGTACATTTTGAACATTTAAGTATTTTACCTATATAATTTATTTCTATCATAAATGAAATTTTCCTCCTCTCTTTATTTCCTCCCTGTTATTTCTCAATTTTGTTTACATATGTACAATAGAGCCTGAAAAATAACCAGACATCCTGGACCTTCCAGCTTTCTCTTTTCTGTTATATTTATTGTCCTTTTCTTGTGCGAACCACCTTCCTCTTCAGCACAGCTTCCTGCAGCTTTTCCCAGTTTTCTAGTGCTCAGCATGACTTATGCAGCCCTCCAACCTTGGTTTTCCCTTCTTCTCTTTCGCCTTTTATACCTTCCATGTCTTCTCTTCCACAGATGTCTTCACATTTTCATCTCTCTTATTCACATTTTGCACAGAATTACTTGGGATCCAGTTACTTATTTTTAGGGGTGTGCTTGTCTATTATCGAAGGCAAGCCTATAAATACAGGATGGCAAGAATTGTGTTCTCTTATACCCAGTGCTTTATATGTGCTATGTGCTTAGTAAAATGTATCCATTAATCTTTACCAGATATTTTAGGCTGCTTCTAGTTACTAGCACTTTCCTTGGAAGATAGTAATATATTCTTATCCTGGTGATTTAATATCATAATAATCCTTTGCTAAATAACCTATAATAACCCTAACTGAAACAGAATGAACCAGTTTTTCCTCCTTCTGTCACTCCCTTCATTCCTTCTTTCTTCCCTTTACTCCTTCCCTCCTTTCCTCCCTCACTTTCTCTCTCGATGTAAAATTTTCATTGGACATTTTTCGTTTATCAATATCATTTTATCGTATTCAAAACTGATGCTCATTAGATTATCCTTCTATAGCATAAGAATATATAGCACCAGAATGCTCACATCTATATGTCAATGTCAATGTTACGACAGAGAATGCAGCTAGATATCGATAGCCTACATTTCAGGATATTTTTTTCTAACTCAGTTAACTATCACTTAATTCTTTTAAAAACATTCCTGAATTTTCAGGAAACAGAATTGTCTTTCTATTTCCAGGAGCCATTCCATTGAAAGATTAAACCTGTCCCACAGAAAACCTGGTCTGAGCTGGGGTTTGCAGTCAGCTCTTTTAAGAGTTGAGGACCTTTTCCACTGAACTCTTTGACTGCCCTTTGCTAAAAGAGTGGAGTCAGAAGTTATACAAAATCGCCCACAGGAGCCTCATCTCCATATTGGAGAGCAAGGTGATGGAGGAGTTTGGCTTCACTGTGGTTTCAGTGATTGATAACACGTCTTGAACTTTGTGCCCAATTCAAACAGAAAAATAAATTCTTCTCCCTAATTATTGTTGCTTTTGAAACAAGGATCTTGGAACTATCAATTTATAAATACGCCACAGAACTCAATCACAGCTCTCCAAGCCATTTTTAAGGTCCTTGGTTAATAACTAGAATAATAGTAGCCTCACCTGATGCATCATTTAAGTCAAAGTCATCAATAGATTTTAAGAGACCAACAAAAAGAGTACTGCAATGATCCCTCTCTACACAATATGCTACACACATTACTTTCTTGCCTCTTCCTTTAGCAGGAGGTAGCATGTCTCCATGAAAAGACACATTGGCTTAACCCTAAAGGAAGTTGTTTCCACTTTTCTTTCATTGCTCTTTATTGGGCGTGCACCTTAATCTCTGTGTTTTCTTAAATCTTTCCATCCTTCTGAGAGGGCCTATGAGAGAAATTTTGCAGAAGCTTTAGTAATGTGGAGATGAAACGTGTTGTATAAAACCACTAGCAAGTTGTCATTAATCATCACTGGGACTTAAGTCAGCTGTCAGTACTGCAAGTATTGCAAGTACTGCAAGGAGGAGCAAGTCCACAGGTTAAGATGACAATCCCTTCTGAGCTTTACAACGCAGAACGAGCTGGCACTAATATTGCAGTGAGGCATCAAGGTGGTGATGGCAGTGGGATAAAATGATGTCTGCATTCTTGGCATCAGAGAGCAAAGACTTCGTTAAGGAAAGAATAATCTGGAAGAATCTGAATGACAGGGCCCCGCTGCGATGGTGAATCTGCAGAAGCCCTCCTGTCTGCCTCTGGCCTGAGAACCTGAACAGTGGCCACGGGTACAGACATGCGATGGGGGACATAGTTACTGCAAGTGCCTGGGGTTGCTCATTGGATTTCGAGGGTGCTCACTCAGATGCAAGTTCTACCTGATTCCTTGAAAGAGCCTTGTGGTTGGGATGTCATTAGCACTCAATAAATGTTATAGATTATCCTTTCATCTGGAAGCAGAAAATTGCTGATCCCAGTGGTCCCCGCTGGCCCAAGACTGAAGCACACAGCATCGTTTCCACAAGCGGGAGCTAAAGGCACCTTGGTCTCCAACTGAACAGATGAAAAATACCTGGGACTATGTTTCCTCTCAGAAAAAATGCCTGGAGGCTGTTGGAGCTCAGCTAGCATTGTCCCTGGAAATAGAACCATCTAGTGGAGACTTCATCACACAGCTCCGGGAGGGCATGTCTTCCCTGGACCTTGAAGCAGATTCCAGCGGGGCAGGAGGAATCTCTGTCCACTGGGTGATTGGAATGAGCCCAGAAGAGGCTGACAGCTCTTGTCCAGACTGGGGTCACAGAGGCACCACCACTTTCCATGCTAGTGTTCATCCTTGACTCCTCCTTCCTTCCTCCTCTCCCACAAGCTGACTTGCTTGGAAATGAGGCAGCAGAATCCCCAAGAAGCTCAGTCTTCCGTCTTCCTAGGAGGCCCCCAGCCTTCTCTTTCCCTTCTAGAGGGTCACGCCCAGCTAGAAAAGAAAGCGGGGGCTCTCACCAGGGAAAGGAGAAGGGGCCAGTACATGCCAGGTGCCCTCAGGACCCTTAGTTCTTCCATCGCACTAAGCCTTTTCTTTTTTCCGAGTTTAAACTGAGTGAACTGAAGGTGTCTCTGCCCAGCAGAGCGATGATGGAGAACACTAACAACGGGTGCTTGTTGAAAGACTGAAGCCCAGAGATGAAGTAACTTTCCCGGCATCGCGTCGCTAGGGTGTTACCAGGATTTGCACCTAGGTTTGTGCATCCTGAATTGTTCATAATCATGCTCGATGCTCCGCAGTTTTATTAATATTACCAGGAACCCTCAGGTTACAAAGTTCATTACATTTTTCCTTTTGTGCTACGTTGTGTATATAATTAAAGCCACCCGAGATTTAAAAACGGTACAAACCAAACCAATAAACAAATGGACAGCAATCTAGATAACTGAGCTGTTTATGGTTGCCGCTTTTGCTACTGAACAATTTTATTTTTACTCGATTATTAACAACACATGGTGGCAAGTTCAAATGCTTCCCCTTGCTGAGGACATAATTTCTGGAGGGTGTGCTTTGCAATGGAACTGAACTGAATGTCATTAAATAGCAATTACCATTAGCTCTTGCTTCTGCAGCATCATATTTAATAAGGCTTCACAGGAATTGTCATAATGATGTGAAATGGGGTTTTGGTTTTAGTTTAATTCCCAGAAGAGAGTGTGTGCTTTTAAAAATTCACCCAAAGAGTGTTTAACAACAATGTTCTCCTCCCCAGTGAGCAGATGATGCTGCTGATTTTACAGACAAGACAATAGGGCTGTAAAGAAAGCACAACTGCAGGGTGGAAAGTTCAGGAGGGGGCGGGGAGGGAGGGGAAGGGGTAGGAGAGGAGAGCGAGAGATAGAGAGAGAGGGAGGGAGAGAGAGAGAGGGAGAGA